>LR812522.1:44084757-44145985 GCA_903798195.1 Danio kyathit | reverse complement strand
TATAAAGGTACGAGAGCTGTTACTGGCGTGGTACCTTTTTAAAAGGTACAAATTTGTACTCACAAGGTCCATATTAATACCTCAATATGGACCCTTTAAATACAAATTTGTGTCTTTTGAAAAGGTACCACCTCAGAGACAGCTGTCGTACCTTTATTTCTGAGAGTGTAGGTCTAGCAGTCTTCGGAGGAACTTCGGCTCTTCTATTGCTTGACTGTTGGATCGGGACCGAGGATCCTCAGACTGCAAGGCCTGAGTGAAGTCATATCTCCTGGCTCTTCTCGAGTACCCTGGGTAACCTTGCGGTGTTAACAAAGGGGTGCTTTGAGGAGAGCGTGGTAAGTAAAACAGCCTCCCTGGGTCCACTTGGTTTTCTCAAACATTATACATGCACATGTTTTTTTAGACTCTGAGGAGACGTTTGGACAGGCAGTGACCCCACAGAACAGGGAAAACAGGAACTACACTGTAAAAAATGATTTTTGGGGCTTGTAAATAAAGTTTAATACAAGTACATTTTACAAATAAATCATATTTTGTCTTTTTACATCAAAATGTCACGTTTAATTCAATAAGCTACTTAATATTTCTTTTTAATTGTGCTTGAAATACAATCGTAAATTCAAATGGATAAACTCAAGTAATATTTACTTAGTGTTTCGTAATAATGCAAAAAAAGACATACATGAGTAAAACTTACTTCACAAAGTCAGGAAGTCTATGCGCATGCTCTCTGATTCAAACTTGGCACGGGTGGAGCAGATGAGAGCAACCGAACATTTCCTCACACAGAGTGATGTGATATTTGCAAGGTAAGTTACATTATTTGTTTATTGATCAATTTGAATTCGTTTGCAGAAAGGTATAGAGCTCCTGTCTGCAGTTTTGGTGGTTAAAGAGAATGCATGAAGTGTTATTTGAGTGAGTTTGCTAAAGATCCTATTAGCATAAGCATATTAGCAAAGGACATCTGTGTCTAAAACAACTGAGCTGCATTCTAAATATAATTTATGGAAAAGTATGATCTACAGTGAACTTTAAGATGATTTTTTACGAATACGAGTGTCCAAGCTTATCGGTAAATTGCAATAAGGACATAATTAACCGAACATTAAAGTTACCCTACCTGCTGTCTGTGCTATAAATACGAGTTTTCTTAGATTGAACAGCCTCAGAACTCATTTGAACCCAGAATGATAAGTTACCTGAGCCCTGAGAGGCCAAAACATGACGTAGAAAGAGGTATTTATTAATCCATCAACCATTAACATATGCGAATATACTCCTTATTCAACTATAGTGATAGATATTCTAGTAACGTTACTGAGTATGTACAGGCAGCCTCTATACTTGTGAACATTTATTGCTGATAATTGAAGAGTCCAAAATAAATTACCTGATCAAATTTTAAATCAGTTATATCATATGTTCATTTAATTTTCTGACATTAACATTTCTAATATGTTGAACAGATTGCTCTCACCATTCAAGCTCATGCAAGGTAAGTTGGATAACACATTTTTATAAATATACTACTGTATTCAACATGTTGGTGTGTGTGTGGTTGGCAAAAATTGTTGATTTGACTAAATCGTAAATGTGTTACATTTTATTTCATTTTATCTTAGATCAATAATGAGAACAGAAGAATAACCACAACCCCCTGTAGCCAACCTTTCTGCCAAAACGGGACTACTTTCACTCAACCAGGTAAATGTATATATTGTACATCCAATTTCCAGCTGCTTCCTGACTTATTAGATATGCAGTTGTATGTAGATGGAAATTTACACTGTTACTGGTTAATGACCACTAAAGTTTACTTGTTCTAATCAGCAAGTTGAAGACAAGTGAGATGCTGTGATCCATTGCCTGCTTTCCTACCTGGGAGAATCATCCAAGGAGCTCATTGAAGACTACCAGGTACATTAAAAATGTCTAAATTAGTTTTTACTTTGGATATGTAAGGTTCTTTAAGTTTTAAAGACATGTTAGTATTTTTATCCCCCACATTTTTTACTTTTGGTTAACTTTTAAAAACTTTAATCACTTTATTCTACAGAGCACATGTCTTAACATCAATACAGTCTGTTATCCCTTGCTTTATGATATTATATTGATAACATTGCAACTAACTGTACAGTATTTTAATCACCTTGCACTTTGTATATTTGACAGGATGTCGAGAGACATGCTTAAAGACTGTACTACAGAAGAGGAAGATGCCAACATAGATGACCCCATCATTCTATCTGAAAGGACTTTTTAAATTTGTTTATTGAGAAGTTTAATTCAAATTAAAGTACTGAATGGAAATGTCTGGTTGTGTTTTTAATTAAAAAAACAGTTTAAATATACATTTAAATATTACTATTTTAATATTTTTTTTTATCTAATATTCCCAGTTATCTTTTTTTAGTCATCCTGAGTAAACTTTACATCAAAATATTAAACAAAATATGGTGAAATTTTTTAACATTTTGAAGTAAAGTTTACAGAGGATAACTAAAAAAGATAACTGTGAAAATTGGATAAAAAAAATCTAAAAACTGTAATATATTTAAATGTTCGACTTAAGTAAATTTTACAAACAAAGTCAATAAAACTTACTTAGAATTCCCCAAGTAAACATAACATCTCTAATTAAATGTACTAATAATTTTGGTTAATGTTTTACTTGGCAAAGCTTTAAAGATTTACTAGCCTTTTTTGAGTGAAAAACATTTCCAAGCTTTTTTTCCAAGTAAAACCCTACTCCTCATTTTTTACAGTGTACCTGGCAGTCGAAAGATAGATAGATAGATAGATAGATAGATAGATAGATAGATAAGAATCAAATGACACCTCACTTATGCAAATTGGACCTGTGGTTCAAGACATAAAGCCACATAACTATAGACCAATAAGATCCAATATTCTAATGAGGGTGAAACAAACGAGGGTGAAAGTCGCTTTTATCCCCATACCTATGCGCAAGTTGACCCTAAAGTCTAAACCCTAAGTTCTAAACCCTAAGCCCACGCCAAACCCCAAACCCCAACCAACCCTTAACCCTAGCCCCCAATAACCCTCACCAGCCCTTAACCCTGAACCCTAAGAGCCAAAAAAAACCTCAACCCCCTAAGCCTCAACCCTAACCCTGCATAACCCTAGGCCTAAAACCCTTAACCCCACACCCTATGTAACCGTCGCTTTGGCGCCCCCTGCAGGGTTCATTTCCGCTAAAACCAGACACCATTTAGCAGGAATGAACACTAGATAGATAGACGCACAGACAGATAGATGGAGAGATGGAGAGAACGACGGATGGATAGATGGATGGAGGGGTGGATGGATGGACAGATAGACATGCCTATAGACAGATAGATGGACAGGTAGACAGAGAGATGACCCATCAAATGACACCTCATTGAGGCCAATCGGACCCACGGTTCAAGACATACAGCCACACAAGTCTAGGCCAATCGGATCGCGTGTATTCTAATGAGGGGGAAACGAGGGAGGGGGAAGCTCGCCTTTGATAGCACGAATCAAATGACACCTCCCTTATGCAAATCGGACCCATGGTTCGAGACATGCAGCCCTATAGGTCTAGGCCAATCAGATCGCGTCTATTTTAATGAGGGTGAAACAAAGGAGGGGGAAACTCACTTTGATGACGAGTCAAATGACACCTCCCCCATGCAAATCGGACCTATGGTTCAAGGCCTACAGCCACATAGGTATGGGCCAATCAGATCCAATATTCTAATGAGGGTGAAACAAACGAGGGTGAAAGTCGCTTTTATCCCCATACCTAACCCTAACCCTAACCCTAACCCACGGTTCAAGACCTGCAGCCATACAAGTCTGGGCCAATCAGATCCAATATGCTAATGAGGGTGAAACAGACGAGGGTGAAAGTCGCTTTTATACCTATACCTATGCGCAACTTGACCCTAAATTCTAAACCCTAAGTTCTAAACCCTAAGCCCACGCCAAACCCCAAACCCCAACCAACCCTTAACCCTAGCCCCCAATAACCCTCACCAGCCCTTAACCCTGAACCCTAAAGCCAAAAAAAACCTCAACCCCTAAGCCTCAACCCTAACCCTGCATAACCCTAGGCCTAAAACCCTTAACCCCACACCCTATGTAACCGTCGCTTTGGCGCCCCCTGCAGGGTTCATTTCCGCTAAAAACCAGACACCATTTAGCAGGAATGAACACTAGATAGATAGACGCACAGACAGATAGATGGAGAGATGGAGAGAACGACGGATGGATAGATGGATGGAGGGGTGGATGGATGGACAGATAGACATGCCTATAGACAGATAGATGGACAGGTAGACAGAGAGATGACCAATCAAATGACACCTCATTGAGGCCAATCGGACCCACGGTTCAAGACATACAGCCACACAAGTCTAGGCCAATCGGATCGCGTGTATTCTAATGAGGGGGAAACGAGGTAAGGGGGAAGCTCGCCTTTGATGGCACGAATCAAATGACACCTCCCTTATGCAAATCGGACCTACGGTTCAAGACATACAGCCGTATGAGTCTAGGCCAATCAGATCAAAGATATTCTAATGAGGGTGAAACAAGGGAGGGTGAAGCTCGCTTTGATGACGAATCAAATGACACCTCCCTCATGCAAATCGGACCCACGGTTCAAGACCTGCAGCCATACAAGTCTGGGCCAATCAGATCCAATATGCTAATGAGGGTGAAACAGACGAGGGTGAAAGTCGCTTTTATACCTATACCTAACCCTAACCCTAACCCTAACCCCTAACCCTAACCCTAACCCTAACCCTATAGACAGATAGATGGACAGGTAGACAGAGAGATGACCAATCAAATGACACCTCATTGAGGCCAATCGGACCCACGGTTCAAGACATACAGCCACACAAGTCTAGGCCAATCGGATCGCGTGTATTCTAATGAGGGGGAAACGAGTAAGGGGGAAGCTCGCCTTTGATGGCACGAATCAAATGACACCTCCCTTATGCAAATCGGACCTACGGTTCAAGACATACAGCCGTATGAGTCTAGGCCAATCAGATCAAAGATATTCTAATGAGGGTGAAACAAGGGAGGGTGAAGCTCGCTTTGATGACGAATCAAATGACACCTCCCTCATGCAAATCGGACCCACGGTCCAAGACCTGCAGCCATACAAGTCTGGGCCAATCAGATCCAATATGCTAATGAGGGTGAAACAGACGAGGGTGAAAGTCGCTTTTATACCTATACCTATGCGCAACTTGACCCTAAATTCTAAACCCCAAGTTCTAAACCCTAAGCCCACGCCAAACCCCAAACCCCAACCAACCCTTAACCCTAGCCCCCAATAACCCTCACCAGCCCTTAACCCTGAACCCTAAAAGCCAAAAAAAACCTCAACCCCTAAGCCTCAACCCTAACCCTGCATAACCCTAGGCCTAAAACCCTTAACCCCACACCCTATGTAACCGTCGCTTTGGCGCCCCCTGCAGGGTTCATTTCCGCTAAAAACCAGACACCATTTAGCAGGAATGAACACTAGATAGATAGACGCACAGACAGATAGATGGAGAGATGGAGAGAACGACGGATGGATAGATGGATGGAGGGGTGGATGGATGGACAGATAGACATGCCTATAGACAGATAGATGGACAGGTAGACAGAGAGATGACCAATCAAATGACACCTCATTGAGGCCAATCGGACCCACGGTTCAAGACATACAGCCACACAAGTCTAGGCCAATCGGATCGCGTGTATTCTAATGAGGGGGAAACGAGTAAGGGGGAAGCTCGCCTTTGATGGCACGAATCAAATGACACCTCCCTTATGCAAATCGGACCTACGGTTCAAGACATACAGCCGTATGAGTCTAGGCCAATCAGATCAAAGATATTCTAATGAGGGTGAAACAAGGGAGGGTGAAGCTCGCTTTGATGACGAATCAAATGACACCTCCCTCATGCAAATCGGACCCACGGTTCAAGACCTGCAGCCATACAAGTCTGGGCCAATCAGATCCAATATGCTAATGAGGGTGAAACAGACGAGGGTGAAAGTCGCTTTTATACCTATACCTATGCGCAACTTGACCCTAAATTCTAAACCCTAAGTTCTAAACCCTAAGCCCACGCCAAACCCCAAACCCCAACCAACCCTTAACCCTAGCCCCCAATAACCCTCACCAGCCCTTAACCCTGAACCCTAAAAGCCAAAAAAACCTCAACCCCTAAGCCTCAACCCTAACCCTGCATAACCCTAGGCCTAAAACCCTTAACCCCACACCCTATGTAACCGTCGCTTTGGCGCCCCCTGCAGGGTTCATTTCCGCTAAAAACCAGACACCATTTAGCAGGAATGAACACTAGATAGATAGACGCACAGACAGATAGATGGAGAGATGGAGAGAACGACGGATGGATAGATGGATGGAGGGGTGGATGGATGGACAGATAGACATGCCTATAGACAGATAGATGGACAGGTAGACAGAGAGATGACCAATCAAATGACACCTCATTGAGGCCAATCGGACCCACGGTTCAAGACATACAGCCACACAAGTCTAGGCCAATCGGATCGCGTGTATTCTAATGAGGGGGAAACGAGTAAGGGGGAAGCTCGCCTGTGATGGCACGAATCAAATGACACCTCCCTTATGCAAATCGGACCTACGGTTCAAGACATACAGCCGTATGAGTCTAGGCCAATCAGATCAAAGATATTCTAATGAGGGTGAAACAAGGGAGGGTGAAGCTCGCTTTGATGACGAATCAAATGACACCTCCCTCATGCAAATCGGACCCACGGTTCAAGACCTGCAGCCATACAAGTCTGGGCCAATCAGATCCAATATGCTAATGAGGGTGAAACAGACGAGGGTGAAAGTCGCTTTTATACCTATACCTATGCGCAACTTGACCCTAAATTCTAAACCCTAAGTTCTAAACCCTAAGCCCACGCCAAACCCCAAACCCCAACCAACCCTTAACCCTAGCCCCCAATAACCCTCACCAGCCCTTAACCCTGAACCCTAAAAGCCAAAAAAAACCTCAACCCCTAAGCCTCAACCCTAACACTGCATAACCCTAGGCCTAAAACCCTTAACCCCACACCCTATGTAACCGTCGCTTTGGCGCCCCCTGCAGGGTTCATTTCCGCTAAAACCAGACACCATTTAGCAGGAATGAACACTAGATAGATAGACGCACAGACAGATAGATGGAGAGATGGAGAGAACGACGGATGGATAGATGGATGGAGGGGTGGATGGATGGACAGATAGACATGCCTATAGACAGATAGATGGACAGGTAGACAGAGAGATGACCAATCAAATGACACCTCATTGAGGCCAATCGGACCCACGGTTCAAGACATACAGCCACACAAGTCTAGGCCAATCGGATCGCGTGTATTCTAATGAGGGGGAAACGAGTGAGGGGGAAGCTCGCCTTTGATGGCACGAATCAAATGACACCTCCCTTATGCAAATCGGACCTACGGTTCAAGACATACAGCCGTATGAGTCTAGGCCAATCAGATCAAAGATATTCTAATGAGGGTGAAACAAGGGAGGGTGAAGCTCGCTTTGATGACGAATCAAATGACACCTCCCTCATGCAAATCGGACCCACGGTTCAAGACCTGCAGCCATATAACTATAGGCTAATAAGATCCAATATTCTAATGAGGGTGAAACAAACGAGGGTGAAAGTCGCTTTTATCCCCCTACCTATGCGCAACTTGACCCTAAATTCTAAACCCTAAGTTCTAAACCCTAAGCCCACGCCAAACCCCAAACCCCAACCAACCCTTAACCCTAGCCCCCAATAACCCTCACCAGCCCTTAACCCTGAACCCTAAGAGCCAAAAAAAACCTCAACCCCTAAGCCTCAACCCTAACCCTGCATAACCCTAGGCCTAAAACCCTTAACCCCACACCCTATGTAACCGTCGCTTTGGCGCCCCCTGCAGGGTTCATTTCCGCTAAAAACCAGACACCATTTAGCAGGAATGAACACTAGATAGATAGACGCACAGACAGATAGATGGAGAGATGGAGAGAACGACGGATGGATAGATGGATGGAGGGGTGGATGGATGGACAGATAGACATGCCTATAGACAGATAGATGGACAGGTAGACAGAGAGATGACCCATCAAATGACACCTCATTGAGGCCAATCGGACCCACGGTTCAAGACATACAGCCACACAAGTCTAGGCCAATCGGATCGCGTGTATTCTAATGAGGGGGAAACGAGGGAGGGGGAAGCTCGCCTTTGATGGCACGAATCAAATGACACCTCCCTTATGCAAATCGGACCTACGGTTCAAGACATACAGCCGTATGAGTCTAGGCCAATCAGATCAAAGATATTCTAATGAGGGTGAAACAAGGGAGGGTGAAGCTCGCTTTGATGACGAATCAAATGACACCTCCCTCATGCAAATCGGACCCACGGTCCAAGACCTGCAGCCATACAAGTCTGGGCCAATCAGATCCAATATGCTAATGAGGGTGAAACAGACGAGGGTGAAAGTCGCTTTTATACCTATACCTAACCCTAACCCTAACCCTAACCCTAACCCTAACCTATGCGCAACTTGACCCTAAATTCTAAACCCCAAGTTCTAAACCCTAAGCCCACGCCAAACCCCAAACCCCAACCAACCCTTAACCCTAGCCCCCAATAACCCTCACCAGCCCTTAACCCTGAACCCTAAGAGCCAAAAAAAACCTCAACCCCCGAGCCTCAACCCTAACCCTGCATAACCCTAGGCCTAAACCCTTAACCCCACACCCTATGTAACCGTCGCTTTGGCGCCCCCTGCAGGGTTCATTTCCGCTAAAAACCAGACACCATTTAGCAGGAATGAACACTAGATAGATAGACGCACAGACAGATAGATGGAGAGATGGAGAGAACGACGGATGGATAGATGGATGGAGGGGTGGATGGATGGACAGATAGACATGCCTATAGACAGATAGACGGACAGGTAGACAGAGAGATGACCCATCAAATGACACCTCATTGAGGCCAATCGGACCCACGGTTCAAGACATACAGCCACACAAGTCTAGGCCAATCGGGTCGCGTGTATTCTAATGAGGGGGAAACGAGGGAGGGGCAAGCTCGCCTTTGATAGCACGAATCAAATGACACCTCCCTTATGCAAATCGGACCCATGGTTCGAGACATGCAGCCCTATAGGTCTAGGCCAATCAGATCGCGTCTATTCTAATGAGGGTGAAACAAAGGAGGGGGAAACTCGCTTTGATGACGAGTCAAATGACACCTCCCCCGTGCAAATCGGACCTACGGTTCAAGGCCTACAGCCGCATAAGTGTAGGCCAATCAGATCGCCTATATTCTAATGAGGGTGAAACAAGGGAGGGTGAAGCTCGCTTTGATGACGAGTCAAATGACACCTCCCTCATGCCAATCGGACCCACGGTCCAAGACCTGCAGCCGTACACGCCCGGGCCAATCGGATCCAATATGCTAATGAGGGTGAAACAGACGAGGGTGAAAGTCGCTTTTATACCTATACCTATGCGCAACTTGACCCTAAATTCTAAACCCCAAGTTCTAAACCCTAAGCCCACGCCAAACCCCAAACCCCAACCAACCCTTAACCCTAGCCCCCAATAACCCTCACCAGCCCTTAACCCTGAACCCTAAGAGCCAAAAAAAACCTCAACCCCCGAGCCTCAACCCTAACCCTGCATAACCCTAGGCCTAAAACCCTTAACCCCACACCCTATGTAACCGTCGCTTTGGCGCCCCCTGCAGGGTTCATTTCCGCTAAAAACCAGACACCATTTAGCAGGAATGAACACTAGATAGATAGACGCACAGACAGATAGATGGAGAGATGGAGAGAACGACGGATGGATAGATGGATGGAGGGGTGGATGGATGGACAGATAGACATGCCTATAGACAGATAGACGGACAGGTAGACAGAGAGATGACCCATCAAATGACACCTCATTGAGGCCAATCGGACCCACGGTTCAAGACATACAGCCACACAAGTCTAGGCCAATCGGGTCGCGTGTATTCTAATGAGGGGGAAACGAGGGAGGGGCAAGCTCGCCTTTGATAGCACGAATCAAATGACACCTCCCTTATGCAAATCGGACCCATGGTTCGAGACATGCAGCCCTATAGGTCTAGGCCAATCAGATCGCGTCTATTCTAATGAGGGTGAAACAAAGGAGGGGGAAACTCGCTTTGATGACGAGTCAAATGACACCTCCCCCGTGCAAATCGGACCTACGGTTCAAGGCCTACAGCCGCATAAGTGTAGGCCAATCAGATCGCCTATATTCTAATGAGGGTGAAACAAGGGAGGGTGAAGCTCGCTTTGATGACGAGTCAAATGACACCTCCCTCATGCCAATCGGACCCACGGTCCAAGACCTGCAGCCGTACACGCCCGGGCCAATCGGATCCAATATGCTAATGAGGGTGAAACAGACGAGGGTGAAAGTCGCTTTTATACCTATACCTATGCGCAACTTGACCCTAAATTCTAAACCCCAAGTTCTAAACCCTAAGCCCACGCCAAACCCCAAACCCCAACCAACCCTTAACCCTAGCCCCCAATAACCCTCACCAGCCCTTAACCCTGAACCCTAAGAGCCAAAAAAAACCTCAACCCCCGAGCCTCAACCCTAACCCTGCATAACCCTAGGCCTAAAACCCTTAACCCCACACCCTATGTAACCGTCGCTTTGGCGCCCCCTGCAGGGTTCATTTCCGCTAAAAACCAGACACCATTTAGCAGGAATGAACACTAGATAGATAGACGCACAGACAGATAGATGGAGAGATGGAGAGAACGACGGATGGATAGATGGATGGAGGGGTGGATGGATGGACAGATAGACATGCCTATAGACAGATAGACGGACAGGTAGACAGAGAGATGACCCATCAAATGACACCTCATTGAGGCCAATCGGACCCACGGTTCAAGACATACAGCCACACAAGTCTAGGCCAATCGGGTCGCGTGTATTCTAATGAGGGGGAAACGAGGGAGGGGCAAGCTCGCCTTTGATAGCACGAATCAAATGACACCTCCCTTATGCAAATCGGACCCATGGTTCGAGACATGCAGCCCTATAGGTCTAGGCCAATCAGATCGCGTCTATTCTAATGAGGGTGAAACAAAGGAGGGGGAAACTCGCTTTGATGACGAGTCAAATGACACCTCCCCCGTGCAAATCGGACCTACGGTTCAAGGCCTACAGCCGCATAAGTGTAGGCCAATCAGATCGCCTATATTCTAATGAGGGTGAAACAAGGGAGGGTGAAGCTCGCTTTGATGACGAGTCAAATGACACCTCCCTCATGCAAATCGGACCCACGGTCCAAGACCTGCAGCCGTACACGCCCGGGCCAATCGGATCCAATATGCTAATGAGGGTGAAACAGACGAGGGTGAAAGTCGCTTTTATACCTATACCTATGCGCAACTTGACCCTAAATTCTAAACCCCAAGTTCTAAACCCTAAGCCCACGCCAAACCCCAAACCCCAACCAACCCTTAACCCTAGCCCCCAATAACCCTCACCAGCCCTTAACCCTGAACCCTAAGAGCCAAAAAAAACCTCAACCCCCGAGCCTCAACCCTAACCCTGCATAACCCTAGGCCTAAAACCCTTAACCCCACACCCTATGTAACCGTCGCTTTGGCGCCCCCTGCAGGGTTCATTTCCGCTAAAAACCAGACACCATTTAGCAGGAATGAACACTAGATAGATAGACGCACAGACAGATAGATGGAGAGATGGAGAGAACGACGGATGGATAGATGGATGGAGGGGTGGATGGATGGACAGATAGACATGCCTATAGACAGATAGACGGACAGGTAGACAGAGAGATGACCCATCAAATGACACCTCATTGAGGCCAATCGGACCCACGGTTCAAGACATACAGCCACACAAGTCTAGGCCAATCGGGTCGCGTGTATTCTAATGAGGGGGAAACGAGGGAGGGGCAAGCTCGCCTTTGATAGCACGAATCAAATGACACCTCCCTTATGCAAATCGGACCCATGGTTCGAGACATGCAGCCCTATAGGTCTAGGCCAATCAGATCGCGTCTATTCTAATGAGGGTGAAACAAAGGAGGGGGAAACTCGCTTTGATGACGAGTCAAATGACACCTCCCCCGTGCAAATCGGACCTACGGTTCAAGGCCTACAGCCGCATAAGTGTAGGCCAATCAGATCGCCTATATTCTAATGAGGGTGAAACAAGGGAGGGTGAAGCTCGCTTTGATGACGAGTCAAATGACACCTCCCTCATGCAAATCGGACCCACGGTCCAAGACCTGCAGCCGTACACGCCCGGGCCAATCGGATCCAATATGCTAATGAGGGTGAAACAGACGAGGGTGAAAGTCGCTTTTATACCTATACCTAACCCTAACCCTAACCCTAACCCTAACCCTAAACCCCAAACCCCAACCAACCCTTAACCCTAGCCCCCAATAACCCTCACCAGCCCTTAACCCTGAACCCTAAAAGCCAAAAAAAACCTCAACCCCTAAGCCTCAACCCTAACACTGCATAACCCTAGGCCTAAAACCCTTAACCCCACACCCTATGTAACCGTCGCTTTGGCGCCCCCTGCAGGGTTCATTTCCGCTAAAAACCAGACACCATTTAGCAGGAATGAACACTAGATAGATAGACGCACAGACAGATAGATGGAGAGATGGAGAGAACGACGGATGGATAGATGGATGGAGGGGTGGATGGATGGACAGATAGACATGCCTATAGACAGATAGATGGACAGGTAGACAGAGAGATGACCAATCAAATGACACCTCATTTAGGCCAATCGGACCCACGGTTCAAGACATACAGCCACACAAGTCTAGGCCAATCGGATCGCGTGTATTCTAATGAGGGTGAAAGCCGGGTAAGGGGGAAGCTCGCCTTTGATGGCACGAATCAAATGACACCGCCCTTATGCAAATCGGACCTACGGTTCAAGACATACAGCCGTATGAGTCTAGGCCAATCAGATCAAAGATATTCTAATGAGGGTGAAACAAGGGAGGGTGAAGCTCGCTTTGATGACGAATCAAATGACACCTCCCTCATGCAAATCGGACCCACGGTTCAAGACCTGCAGCCATACAAGTCTGGGCCAATCAGATCCAATATGCTAATGAGGGTGAAACAGACGAGGGTGAAAGTCGCTTTTATACCTATACCTATGCGCAACTTGACCCTAAATTCTAAACCCTAAGTTCTAAACCCTAAGCCCACGCCAAACCCCAAACCCCAACCAACCCTTAACCCTAGCCCCCAATAACCCTCACCAGCCCTTAACCCTGAACCCTAAAAGCCAAAAAAAACCTCAACCCCTAAGCCTCAACCCTAACCCTGCATAACCCTAGGCCTAAAACCCTTAACCCCACACCCTATGTAACCGTCGCTTTGGCGCCCCCTGCAGGGTTCATTTCCGCTAAAAACCAGACACCATTTAGCAGGAATGAACACTAGATAGATAGACGCACAGACAGATAGATGGAGAGATGGAGAGAACGACGGATGGATAGATGGATGGAGGGGTGGATGGATGGACAGATAGACATGCCTATAGACAGATAGATGGACAGGTAGACAGAGAGATGACCAATCAAATGACACCTCATTGAGGCCAATCGGACCCACGGTTCAAGACATACAGCCACACAAGTCTAGGCCAATCGGATCGCGTGTATTCTAATGAGGGGGAAACGAGTGAGGGGGAAGCTCGCCTTTGATGGCACGAATCAAATGACACCTCCCTTATGCCAGTCGGACCTACGGTTCAAGACATACAGCCACACAAGTCTAGGCCAATCGGGTCGCGTATATTCTAATGAGGGGGAAACGAGTAAGGGGGAAGCTCGCCTTTGATGGCACGAATCAAATGACACCTCCCTTATGCAAATCGGACCTACGGTTCAAGACATACAGCCGTATGAGTCTAGGCCAATCTCTGACCTTTTGACCTCTCGCGGGCCAACATCCCAGGTGCAACTTATTCAATGGAAACTCCATAGGTGGTTCGTGGTCATGGGGGGCTTTTTTGAGCAAATTTGCCGGTGCGACCGCGGAACTCGTGAGCTTGCGTCAGGGGCCCGTGACGCAACATATATGTCAGTTCGGGGCCGATCGGGCAATGTCAGCGCTCCCATTTACATAGAAGCCCTCTGCGGCCCGACACTCTGGGTCTTGTGTCAGGGGCCCCTGTACAACCCCCATGCCAATTTTCGGGGCCCTCTGACCTTTTGACCTCTCGGGAGCCAACATCCCACGTGCAGCTTATTCAATGGAAACTCCATAGGTGGTTCGCGGTCATGGGGGACTTTTTTGAGCAAATTCGCTGGTGCGACCGCGGAACTCTGGAGGCTGCCTCAGGGGCCCGTGATGCAACATATATGTCCGCTTGGAGCCGATCGGGCGCTGTCCACGAAACACCTACCAAATGAATGGAATAAGTTACACGTGTCATGGGCCCCGGATCGGCCCTCGGGGGTCCGAGGGGCTCCAAACTTGGCCTGCTGGCAGCCTAGGGGCCCCCGAACACCATACTGAGAGCACAAGCGCCTCACTCGAACGCAACTCTTAATTGGCTCCGCAGCCCAAGTTTCTCACACAGGCCTCTTGCGCACATAGACTCCAAGACTGTCTTGAAGAACTTTGTGTGTTTGAAGTGAATTTTTTTGGTACGCTTTAAATCATATACGGAACCGTCTGAGGCCCTGAAATTCGAGGTGTCACATCGGGGGCCCCTGCACGACCACCGCGCTGAATTCTGGGGCCCTCTGACCTTTTGACCTCTCGCGGGCCAACATCCCAGGTGCAACTTATTCAATGGAAACTCCATAGGTGGTTCGCGGTCATGGGGGGCTTTTTTGAGCAAATTAGCCAGTGCGACCGCGGAAATCGGAGGCTTGCGTCAGGGGCCCGTGACGCAACATGTATGTCAGTTCGGGGCCGATCGGGCAATGTCAGCGCTCCCATTTACATAGAAGCCCTCTGCGGCCCGACACTCTGGGTCTCGCGTCTGGGGCCCCTGTACGACCCCCATGCCGAATTTTGAGGCTCTCTGACCTTTTGACCTCTCGGGAGCCAACGTCCCACGTGCAGCTTATTTCAATGGAAACTCCATAGGTGGTTCGCGGTCATGGGGGACTTTTTTTGAGCAAATTAGCCGGTGCGACCACGGGGGCTTGCATCGGTGGCCAGTGACGCAACATGTATGTCAGTTTGGGGCCGATCGGGCGCTGTCCACGAAACACCTACCAAATAAATGGAATAAGTTACACGTGTCATGGGCCCCGGATCGGCCCCGGGGGTCCGAGGGGCTCCAAACTAGGCCTGCTGGCAGCCTAGGGGCCCCCGATCACCATACTGAGAGCACAAGCACCTCACTCGAATGCAACTCCTAACTGACCAAAACTCTCACACAAGCCTCTTTCACCTATGCAGTGCAAGACTGTCTCTCGAATGACTTTGTGTGTGAACTTTGCACCCTCAAAGGTTTGGGGTACATTCGGTATTTCGGAGGGGTCAGGAATGCCCGTCTAGCAGTGTCTGCCGAGTCAGAGCTCACCAAATGGCTTCTGTGGCCTAAAAAAGCACTGTCCACGGAACCCTAAATCCTATATAGCCATCATTGGCGCCCCCTGTAGGGTGAATTTCTGCTAAAAACCAGACACCATTTAGCAGGAATGAACACTAGATAGATAAACGCACAGACAGCTAGATGGAGAGAATGATGCATGGATGGATGGATAGATGGATGGATAAACATATAGGTAGATACATATACATTAGATAGATCGATCATTGCCAGCATTTCCTGCATATTCTGTTGCATTATTGCAATCATCATTATTATCATCATCATCATCATCTTTATCATCTTTGTTGGAGTTTATCAACATCAACCCATCACAGTAAAAACATTGCTCCACCACCAAAAAAAGTATCGCTTCTCGGCCTTTTGAAAAAATGCTGAAGAAGTTACCATCCATGAGATGAGGGGGACGAAACCAAACCTGGCAGGTGAGACACCATAACTATTCACCTGTTTTGGTTTTCACCATCCTTTCTGAGAAGAATAGGTATAGATCTGAGGGTGAAAAACAATGTGAGGTTTTCTGTATGACTGGGGAAATAACAATTTGGTTGTCTGGCCCGCCCCAATGAAAAAGGGGCCAGAAGCTGGTGAAAGATATAAAAATATAAAGTCCAAAATGGGACTTGTTTTAGTTGAAGAAATAGACTTATGCTACCACACAGACTCATGCCCTTTAACCCTTAGGAGATGGAGGAAAAATACCCTTATTATGAAGGCTGGCAGGAGAATAAAATACTTTGTTGATTTCAGAAATCGAACCTGACAGGGTTATTATTATCATCATCATCAGCATCTTTATCATCGTTGTAGGAGTTTATCAACATCAACCCATCACAGTAAAAAACATTGCTCCACCACCAATAAAAGTATCGCTTCTCGGCCTTTTGAAAAAAATGCTGAAGAGGTTACCATCCATGAGATGAGGGGGACAAAACCAAACCTGGCAGCGGAGACACCATAACTATTCACCTTTTTTGGCTTTCACCACTCTCTCTGAGAAGAATAGGTAATGACCTGAGGGTGAAAAGCAATATGAGGTCTTCTGTATGACTGGGGAAATACTAATTTGGTTGTCTGGCCCGCCTCAATGAAAAAAGGGACAGGGGCTGATGAAAGAAAGAAGAATAAAAAAAATATAAAGTCCAAAATGAGACTTGTTTTAGTTGAAGAAATATACTTATGCTACCACACAGATTCATACCCTTTAGCCCTTAGGAGATGGAGGGAAAATACCCTTAACATGAAGTCTGGCAGAAGAATAAATTACTTTATGGATTTCAGAAATCGAAACTGACAGGGGTTACTCTAGAATCAGGAAACTCAGTCATTTTACAGCACCACATCCTCAAAGATGGAAGTAGTAGGACTTCAGATGAAAACCTTTACAATCATGGTATCTCCCTGGACAGATCTATTTCTCTAAAATGGCTCTAAGTCACCACAATGAAGTTGCTGGCACCATAACATGGGATGCTTTGAGCCCAGATTTGATGAGTAACAAGAACACACCCTACGGTTGTCTTGGCAAAGATGATGTCTGAATGGTGTTGTGTTCAACTTTAGGGGCAAAGTTTGGTAGAAGGCTGTTGCATTTTCGGATGCATCCGCCAGATGGAACCCCGACTTGATCTCTTAAGCTTAAACCACTTATCATGGTTTGGGGGAGAAAGATCAGGGTTGCTTCAACAGGATCTCTACACTCAGAAATAAAGGTACGAGAGCTGTTACTGGCGTGGTACCTTTTTAAAAGGTACAAATTTGTACTCACAAGGTCCATATTAATACCTCAATATGGACCCTTTAAATACAAATTTGTGTCTTTTGAAAAGGTACCACCTCAGAGACAGCTGTCGTACCTTTATTACTGAGAGTGTAGGTCTAGCAGTCTTCGGAGGAACTTCGGCTCTTCTATTGCTTGACTGTTTGATCGGGACCGAGGATCCTCAGACTGCAAGGCCTGAGTGAAGTCATATCTCCTGGCTCTTCTCGAGTACCCTGGGTAACCTTGCGGTGTTAACAAAGGGGTGCTTTGAGAAGAGCGTGGTAAGTAAAACAGCCTCCCTGGGTCCACTTGGTTTTCTCAAACATTATACATGCACATGTTTTTTTAGACTCTGAGGAGACGTTTGGACAGGCAGTGACCCCACAGAACAGGGAAAAACAGGAACTACACTGTAAAAAATGATTTTTGGGGCTTGTAAATAAAGTATAATCCAAGTACATTTACAAATAAATCATATTTTGTCTTTTTACATCAAAATGTCACGTTTAATTCAATAAGCTACTTAATATTTCTTTTTAATTTATTGTGCTTGAAATACAATCGTAAATTCAAATGGATAAACTCAAGTAATATTTACTTAGTGTTTCGTAATAATGCAAAAAAAGACATACACGAGTAAAACTTACTTCACAAAGTCAGGAAGTCTATGCGCATGCTCTCTGATTCAAACTTGGCACGGGTGGAGCAGATGAGAGCAACCGAACATTTCCTCACACAGAGTGATGTGATATTTACAAGGTAAGTTACATTATTTGTTTATTGATCAATTTGAATTCGTTTGCAGAAAGGTATAGAGCTCCTGTCTGCAGTTTTGGTGGTTAAAGAGAATGCATGAAGTGTTATTTGAGTGAGTTTGCTAAAGATCCGATTAGCATAAGCATATTAGCAAAGGACATCTGTGTCTAAAACAACTGAGCTGCATTCTAAATATAATCTATGGAAAAGTATGATCTACAGTGAACTTTAAGATGATTTTTTACGAATACGAGTGTCCAAGCTTATCGGTAAATTGCAATAAGGACATAATTAACCGAACATTAAAGTTACCCTACCTGCTGTCTGTGCTATAAATACGAGTTTTCTTAGATTGAACAGCCTCAGAACTCATTTGAACCCAGAATGTTAAGTTACCTGAGCCCTGAGAGGCCAAAACATGACGTAGAAAGAGGTATTTATTAATCCATCAACCATTAACATATGCGAATATACTCCTTATTCAACTATAGTGATAGATATTCTAGTAACGTTACTGAGTATGTTCAGGCAGCCTCTATACTTGTGAACATTTATTGCTGATAATTGAAGAGTCCAAAATAAATTACCTGATCAAATTTTAAATCAGTTATATCATATGTTCATTTAATTTTCTGACATTAACATTTCTAATATGTTGAACAGATTGCTCTCACCATTCAAGCTCATGCAAGGTAAGTTAAATAACACATTTTTATAAATATACTACTGTATTCAACATGTTGGTGTGTGTGTGGTTGGCAAAAATTGTTGATTTGACTAAATCGTAAATGTGTTACATTTTATTTCATTTTATCTTAGATCAATAATGAGAACAGAAGAATAATCACAACCCCCTGTAGCCAACCTTTCTGCCAAAACGGGACTACTTTCACTCAACCAGGTAAATGTATATATTGTACATCCAATTTCCAGCTGCTTCCTGACTTATTAGATATGCAGTTGTATGTAGATGGAAATTTACACTGTTACTGGTTAATGACCACTAAAGTTTACTTGTTTTAATCAGCAAGTTGAAGACAAGTGAGATGCTGTGATCCATTGCCTGCTTTCCTACCTGGGAGAATCATCCCAGGAGCTCATTGAAGACTACCAGGTACATTAAAAATGTCTAAATTAGTTTTTACTTTGGATATGTAAGGTTCTTTAAGTTTTAAAGAAATGTTAGTATTTTTATCCCCCACATTTTTTACTTTTGGTTAACTTTTAAACTTTAATCACTTTATTCTACAGAGCACATGTCTTAACATCAATACAGTCTGTTATCACTTGCTTTATGATATAATATTGATAACATTGCAACTAACTGTACAGTATTTTAATCACTTTGCACTTTGTATATTTGACAGGATGTCGAGAGACATGCTTAAAGACTGTACTACAGAAGAGGAAGATGCCAACATAGATGACCCCATCATTCTATCTGAAAGGACTTTTTAAATTTGTTTATTGAGAAGTTCAATTCAAATTAAAGTACTGAATGGAAATGTCTGGTTGTGTTTTTAATTAAGAAACAGTTTAAATATACATTTAAATATTACTATTTTAAGATTTTTTTTTTTTTATCTAATATTCCCAGTTATCTTTTTTTAGTTATCCTGAGTATACTTTACATCAAAATATTAAACAAAATATGGTGATATTTTTTAACATTTTGAAGTAAAGTTTACAGAGGATAACTAAAAAAGATAACTGTGAAAATTGGATAAAAAAAAATCTAAACTGTAATATATTTAAATGTTCGACTTAAGTAAATTTTACAAACAAAAAGTCAATAAAATTTACTTAGAATTCCCCAAGTAAACATAACATCTCTAATTAAATGTACTAATAATTTTGGTTAATGTTTTACTTGGCAAAGCTTTAAAGATTTACTAGCCTTTTTTGAGTGAAAAACATTTCCAAGCTTTTTTTCCAAGTAAAACCTACTCATTTTTTACAGTGTATCTGGCAGTAGATAGATAGATAGATAGATAGATAGATAGATAGATAGATAGATAGATAGATAGATAGATAGATAAGAATCAAATGACACCTCACTTATGCAAATTGGACCTGTGGTTCAAGACATAAAGCCACATAACTATAGGCTAATAAGATCCAATATTCTAATGAGGGTGAAACAAACGAGGGTGAAAGTCGCTTTTATCCCCCTACCTATGCGCAACTTGACCCTAAATTCTAAACCCTAAGTTCTAAACCCTAAGCCCACGCCAAACCCCAAACCCCAACCAACCCTTAACCCTAGCCCCCAATAACCCTCACCAGCCCTTAACCCTGAACCCTAAGAGCCAAAAAAAACCTCAACCCCTAAGCCTCAACCCTAACCCTGCATAACCCTAGGCCTAAAACCCTTAACCCCACACCCTATGTAACCGTCGCTTTGGCGCCCCCTGCAGGGTTCATTTCCGCTAAAAACCAGACACCATTTAGCAGGAATGAACACTAGATAGATAGACGCACAGACAGATAGATGGAGAGATGGAGAGAACGACGGATGGATAGATGGATGGAGGGGTGGATGGATGGACAGATAGACATGCCTATAGACAGATAGATGGACAGGTAGACAGAGAGATGACCCATCAAATGACACCTCATTGAGGCCAATCGGACCCACGGTTCAAGACATACAGCCACACAAGTCTAGGCCAATCGGATCGCGTGTATTCTAATGAGGGGGAAACGAGGGAGGGGGAAGCTCGCCTTTGATGGCACGAATCAAATGACACCTCCCTTATGCAAATCGGACCTACGGTTCAAGACATACAGCCGTATGAGTCTAGGCCAATCAGATCAAAGATATTCTAATGAGGGTGAAACAAGGGAGGGTGAAGCTCGCTTTGATGACGAATCAAATGACACCTCCCTCATGCAAATCGGACCCACGGTCCAAGACCTGCAGCCATACAAGTCTGGGCCAATCAGATCCAATATGCTAATGAGGGTGAAACAGACGAGGGTGAAAGTCGCTTTTATACCTATACCTAACCCTAACCCTAACCCTAACCCTAACCCTAACCTATGCGCAACTTGACCCTAAATTCTAAACCCCAAGTTCTAAACCCTAAGCCCACGCCAAACCCCAAACCCCAACCAACCCTTAACCCTAGCCCCCAATAACCCTCACCAGCCCTTAACCCTGAACCCTAAGAGCCAAAAAAAACCTCAACCCCCGAGCCTCAACCCTAACCCTGCATAACCCTAGGCCTAAAACCCTTAACCCCACACCCTATGTAACCGTCGCTTTGGCGCCCCCTGCAGGGTTCATTTCCGCTAAAAACCAGACACCATTTAGCAGGAATGAACACTAGATAGATAGACGCACAGACAGATAGATGGAGAGATGGAGAGAACGACGGATGGATAGATGGATGGAGGGGTGGATGGATGGACAGATAGACATGCCTATAGACAGATAGACGGACAGGTAGACAGAGAGATGACCCATCAAATGACACCTCATTGAGGCCAATCGGACCCACGGTTCAAGACATACAGCCACACAAGTCTAGGCCAATCGGGTCGCGTGTATTCTAATGAGGGGGAAACGAGGGAGGGGCAAGCTCGCCTTTGATAGCACGAATCAAATGACACCTCCCTTATGCAAATCGGACCCATGGTTCGAGACATGCAGCCCTATAGGTCTAGGCCAATCAGATCGCGTCTATTCTAATGAGGGTGAAACAAAGGAGGGGGAAACTCGCTTTGATGACGAGTCAAATGACACCTCCCCCGTGCAAGATCAAATGACACCTCCCCCGTGCAAATAGGACCTACGGTTCAAGGCCTACAGCCGCATAAGTGTAGGCCAATCAGATCGCCTATATTCTAATGAGGGTGAAACAAGGGAGGGTGAAGCTCGCTTTGATGACGAGTCAAATGACACCTCCCTCATGCCAATCGGACCCACGGTCCAAGACCTGCAGCCGTACACGCCCGGGCCAATCGGATCCAATATGCTAATGAGGGTGAAACAGACGAGGGTGAAAGTCGCTTTTATACCTATACCTATGCGCAACTTGACCCTAAATTCTAAACCCCAAGTTCTAAACCCTAAGCCCACGCCAAACCCCAAACCCCAACCAACCCTTAACCCTAGCCCCCAATAACCCTCACCAGCCCTTAACCCTGAACCCTAAGAGCCAAAAAAAACCTCAACCCCCGAGCCTCAACCCTAACCCTGCATAACCCTAGGCCTAAAACCCTTAACCCCACACCCTATGTAACCGTCGCTTTGGCGCCCCCTGCAGGGTTCATTTCCGCTAAAAACCAGACACCATTTAGCAGGAATGAACACTAGATAGATAGACGCACAGACAGATAGATGGAGAGATGGAGAGAACGACGGATGGATAGATGGATGGAGGGGTGGATGGATGGACAGATAGACATGCCTATAGACAGATAGACGGACAGGTAGACAGAGAGATGACCCATCAAATGACACCTCATTGAGGCCAATCGGACCCACGGTTCAAGACATACAGCCACACAAGTCTAGGCCAATCGGGTCGCGTGTATTCTAATGAGGGGGAAACGAGGGAGGGGCAAGCTCGCCTTTGATAGCACGAATCAAATGACACCTCCCTTATGCAAATCGGACCCATGGTTCGAGACATGCAGCCCTATAGGTCTAGGCCAATCAGATCGCGTCTATTCTAATGAGGGTGAAACAAAGGAGGGGGAAACTCGCTTTGATGACGAGTCAAATGACACCTCCCCCGTGCAAATCGGACCTACGGTTCAAGGCCTACAGCCGCATAAGTGTAGGCCAATCAGATCGCCTATATTCTAATGAGGGTGAAACAAGGGAGGGTGAAGCTCGCTTTGATGACGAGTCAAATGACACCTCCCTCATGCCAATCGGACCCACGGTCCAAGACCTGCAGCCGTACACGCCCGGGCCAATCGGATCCAATATGCTAATGAGGGTGAAACAGACGAGGGTGAAAGTCGCTTTTATACCTATACCTATGCGCAACTTGACCCTAAATTCTAAACCCCAAGTTCTAAACCCTAAGCCCACGCCAAACCCCAAACCCCAACCAACCCTTAACCCTAGCCCCCAATAACCCTCACCAGCCCTTAACCCTGAACCCTAAGAGCCAAAAAAAACCTCAACCCCCTAAGCCTCAACCCTAACCCTGCATAACCCTAGGCCTAAAACCCTTAACCCCACACCCTATGTAACCGTCGCTTTGGCGCCCCCTGCAGGGTTCATTTCCGCTAAAAACCAGACACCATTTAGCAGGAATGAACACTAGATAGATAGACGCACAGACAGATAGATGGAGAGATGGAGAGAACGACGGATGGATAGATGGATGGAGGGGTGGATGGATGGACAGATAGACATGCCTATAGACAGATAGACGGACAGGTAGACAGAGAGATGACCCATCAAATGACACCTCATTGAGGCCAATCGGACCCACGGTTCAAGACATACAGCCACACAAGTCTAGGCCAATCGGGTCGCGTGTATTCTAATGAGGGGGAAACGAGGGAGGGGCAAGCTCGCCTTTGATAGCACGAATCAAATGACACCTCCCTTATGCAAATCGGACCCATGGTTCGAGACATGCAGCCCTATAAGTGTAGGCCAATCAGATCGCCTATATTCTAATGAGGGTGAAACAAGGGAGGGTGAAGCTCGCTTTGATGACGAGTCAAATGACACCTCCCTCATGCAAATCGGACCCACGGTCCAAGACCTGCAGCCGTACACGCCCGGGCCAATCGGATCCAATATGCTAATGAGGGTGAAACAGACGAGGGTGAAAGTCGCTTTTATACCTATACCTATGCGCAACTTGACCCTAAATTCTAAACCCCAAGTTCTAAACCCTAAGCCCACGCCAAACCCCAAACCCCAACCAACCCTTAACCCTAGCCCCCAATAACCCTCACCAGCCCTTAACCCTGAACCCTAAGAGCCAAAAAAAACCTCAACCCCCGAGCCTCAACCCTAACCCTGCATAACCCTAGGCCTAAAACCCTTAACCCCACACCCTATGTAACCGTCGCTTTGGCGCCCCCTGCAGGGTTCATTTCCGCTAAAAACCAGACACCATTTAGCAGGAATGAACACTAGATAGATAGACGCACAGACAGATAGATGGAGAGATGGAGAGAACGACGGATGGATAGATGGATGGAGGGGTGGATGGATGGACAGATAGACATGCCTATAGACAGATAGACGGACAGGTAGACAGAGAGATGACCCATCAAATGACACCTCATTGAGGCCAATCGGACCCACGGTTCAAGACATACAGCCACACAAGTCTAGGCCAATCGGGTCGCGTGTATTCTAATGAGGGGGAAACGAGGGAGGGGCAAGCTCGCCTTTGATAGCACGAATCAAATGACACCTCCCTTATGCAAATCGGACCCATGGTTCGAGACATGCAGCCCTATAGGTCTAGGCCAATCAGATCGCGTCTATTCTAATGAGGGTGAAACAAAGGAGGGGGAAACTCGCTTTGATGACGAGTCAAATGACACCTCCCCCGTGCAAATCGGACCTACGGTTCAAGGCCTACAGCCGCATAAGTGTAGGCCAATCAGATCGCCTATATTCTAATGAGGGTGAAACAAGGGAGGGTGAAGCTCGCTTTGATGACGAGTCAAATGACACCTCCCTCATGCAAATCGGACCCACGGTCCAAGACCTGCAGCCGTACACGCCCGGGCCAATCGGATCCAATATGCTAATGAGGGTGAAACAGACGAGGGTGAAAGTCGCTTTTATACCTATACCTATGCGCACTAACCCTAACCCCAAGTTCTAAACCCTAAGCCCCTCAACCCCCAAACCCCAACCAACCCTTAACCCTAGCCCCCAATAACCCTCACCAGCCCTTAACCCTGAACCCTAAAGCCAAAAAAAACCTCAACCCCTAAGCCTCAACCCTAACCCTGCATAACCCTAGGCCTAAAACCCTTAACCCCACACCCTATGTAACCGTCGCTTTGGCGCCCCCTGCAGGGTTCATTTCCGCTAAAAACCAGACACCATTTAGCAGGAATGAACACTAGATAGATAGACGCACAGACAGATAGATGGAGAGATGGAGAGAACGACGGATGGATAGATGGATGGAGGGGTGGATGGATGGACAGATAGACATGCCTATAGACAGATAGATGGACAGGTAGACAGAGAGATGACCAATCAAATGACACCTCATTGAGGCCAATCGGACCCACGGTTCAAGACATACAGC
The DNA here is from genome assembly GCA_903798195.1 of Danio kyathit. Lineage (NCBI taxonomy): Eukaryota > Metazoa > Chordata > Actinopteri > Cypriniformes > Danionidae > Danio > Danio kyathit. Next base: position 44,120,537 of record LR812522.1, on the reverse strand, counting down.
CACACAAGTCTAGGCCAATCGGATCGCGTGTATTCTAATGAGGGGGAAACGAGGGAGGGGGAAGCTCGCCTTTGATGGCACGAATCAAATGACACCTCCCTTATGCAAATCGGACCTACGGTTCAAGACATACAGCCGTATGAGTCTAGGCCAATCAGATCAAAGATATTCTAATGAGGGTGAAACAAGGGAGGGTGAAGCTCGCTTTGATGACGAATCAAATGACACCTCCCTCATGCAAATCGGACCCACGGTTCAAGACCTGCAGCCATACAAGTCTGGGCCAATCAGATCCAATATGCTAATGAGGGTGAAACAGACGAGGGTGAAAGTCGCTTTTATACCTATACCTATGCGCAACTTGACCCTAAATTCTAAACCCTAAGTTCTAAACCCTAAGCCCACGCCAAACCCCAAACCCCAACCAACCCTTAACCCTAGCCCCCAATAACCCTCACCAGCCCTTAACCCTGAACCCTAAAAGCCAAAAAAAACCTCAACCCCTAAGCCTCAACCCTAACCCTGCATAACCCCAGGCCTAAAACCCTTAACCCCACACCCTATGTAACCGTCGCTTTGGCGCCCCCTGCAGGGTTCATTTCCGCTAAAAACCAGACACCATTTAGCAGGAATGAACACTAGATAGATAGACGCACAGACAGATAGATGGAGAGATGGAGAGAACGACGGATGGATAGATGGATGGAGGGGTGGATGGATGGACAGATAGACATGCCTATAGACAGATAGATGGACAGGTAGACAGAGAGATGACCAATCAAATGACACCTCATTGAGGCCAATCGGACCCACGGTTCAAGACATACAGCCACACAAGTCTAGGCCAATCGGATCGCGTGTATTCTAATGAGGGGGAAACGAGTGAGGGGGAAGCTCGCCTTTGATGGCACGAATCAAATGACACCTCCCTTATGCAAATCGGACCTACGGTTCAAGACATACAGCCGTATGAGTCTAGGCCAATCAGATCAAAGTATATTCTAATGAGGGTGAAACAAGGGAGGGTGAAGCTCGCTTTGATGACGAATCAAATGACACCTCCCTCATGCAAATCGGACCTACGGTTCAAGACCTGCAGCCATACAAGTCTGGGCCAATCAGATCCAATATGCTAATGAGGGTGAAACAGACGAGGGTGAAAGTCGCTTTTATACCTATACCTATGCGCAACTTGACCCTAAATTCTAAACCCTAAGTTCTAAACCCTAAGCCCACGCCAAACCCCAAACCCCAACCAACCCTTAACCCTAGCCCCCAATAACCCTCACCAGCCCTTAACCCTGAACCCTAAAAGCCAAAAAAAACCTCAACCCCTAAGCCTCAACCCTAACACTGCATAACCCTAGGCCTAAAACCCTTAACCCCACACCCTATGTAACCGTCGCTTTGGCGCCCCCTGCAGGGTTCATTTCCGCTAAAAACCAGACACCATTTAGCAGGAATGAACACTAGATAGATAGACGCACAGACAGATAGATGGAGAGATGGAGAGAACGACGGATGGATAGATGGATGGAGGGGTGGATGGATGGACAGATAGACATGCCTATAGACAGATAGATGGACAGGTAGACAGAGAGATGACCAATCAAATGACACCTCATTGAGGCCAATCGGACCCACGGTTCAAGACATACAGCCACACAAGTCTAGGCCAATCGGATCGCGTGTATTCTAATGAGGGGGAAACGAGTGAGGGGGAAGCTCGCCTTTGATGGCACGAATCAAATGACACCTCCCTTATGCAAATCGGACCTACGGTTCAAGACATACAGCCGTATGAGTCTAGGCCAATCAGATCAAAGATATTCTAATGAGGGTGAAACAAGGGAGGGTGAAGCTCGCTTTGATGACGAATCAAATGACACCTCCCTCATGCAAATCGGACCCACGGTTCAAGACCTGCAGCCATACAAGTCTGGGCCAATCAGATCCAATATGCTAATGAGGGTGAAACAGACGAGGGTGAAAGTCGCTTTTATACCTATACCTATGCGCAACTTGACCCTAAATTCTAAACCCTAAGTTCTAAACCCTAAGCCCACGCCAAACCCCAAACCCCAACCAACCCTTAACCCTAGCCCCCAATAACCCTCACCAGCCCTTAACCCTGAACCCTAAAAGCCAAAAAAAACCTCAACCCCTAAGCCTCAACCCTAACACTGCATAACCCTAGGCCTAAAACCCTTAACCCCACACCCTATGTAACCGTCGCTTTGGCGCCCCCTGCAGGGTTCATTTCCGCTAAAAACCAGACACCATTTAGCAGGAATGAACACTAGATAGATAGACGCACAGACAGATAGATGGAGAGATGGAGAGAACGACGGATGGATAGATGGATGGAGGGGTGGATGGATGGACAGATAGACATGCCTATAGACAGATAGATGGACAGGTAGACAGAGAGATGACCAATCAAATGACACCTCATTGAGGCCAATCGGACCCACGGTTCAAGACATACAGCCACACAAGTCTAGGCCAATCGGATCGCGTGTATTCTAATGAGGGGGAAACGAGTGAGGGGGAAGCTCGCCTTTGATGGCACGAATCAAATGACACCTCCCTTATGCAAATCGGACCTACGGTTCAAGACATACAGCCGTATGAGTCTAGGCCAATCAGATCAAAGATATTCTAATGAGGGTGAAACAAGGGAGGGTGAAGCTCGCTTTGATGACGAATCAAATGACACCTCCCTCATGCAAATCGGACCCACGGTTCAAGACCTGCAGCCATACAAGTCTGGGCCAATCAGATCCAATATGCTAATGAGGGTGAAACAGACGAGGGTGAAAGTCGCTTTTATACCTAACCCTAACCCTAACCCTAACCCTAACCCCAACCCTAATCCCAACCCTAATTTGAACCCTAACCCTAACCCCAACCCTAATTTGAACCCACCCTCCCTAATCCCAACCCTAATTTGAACCCTAACCCTAACCCTAATCCCAACCCTAATTTGAACCCTAACCCTAATCCCAACCCTAATTTGAACCCTAACCCCCTCCCTAATCCCAACCCTTATAGCCCCTAACTTGTGTTTGCCAGCCTTCAATTCTGGTAGTGAACACTGAACAAATTTGTTCTAGTAGTGTTCAATTTATTTATTTTTAATTATGCAAATCAATACACATGATCAAGGTATGTCAATCAACTTTTACCGTTGGCATGACCAGAAGATGACTTTTGCCATCAACATTTACCATTGATACTTGTAAATCAATTTGCTAGAAGGGAGTTGATATTCAACATGATCACTGAAAATATTGTTAAGGGACCCTACTAAATCAGCTATACTTCTCAGAAATGGTAACCTCACGAAAATATTTTTTTCAGTAATAACAGTTCTTTTGGTCAACATTTCTTCCACATAATGTACAGATTAAAATGTCGAAAAAATGAAACAAAAATATTAAAAAACAATCGAGATATAAAGCATTTAAACTGACCTAAACACACATTCAACTGAGAACAAACAGGATTGGTGCAAAAACACGAATACTAATGAGATATTTTCTTCTGGTCTATTCTCAAATAAAACTCAATTTAAAGGGTTTTATTAGCTTAAATATGATGATTAAAGTATAAAAAATCATTATAGACATCAGATGCTCAAATTCTGAAAGATAATATACAAACAAGAACACAATTAATAGGTAATGTTAATGTAACTACTTCTCCAGAAAGATCTCAAACCTTTTAACTACAGCCTTAGACCTTCTGAAACCCCTAATCTAGATACTTTTCAGCTTGCTTGATCTTCTTCTTGTTCTCTTAAACATCTTAAACTTCCATGGGTTTCAACTTTTATTAAATACAATAATATAGAAGAGTTGGGAAAAGATATTAGCGTACCATAGCCTAAACAACAGGAAATAAATTATTAACGTGTGCATTTCTGTTTGTGTGTGTGTGTGTGTGTGTGTGTGTGTGTGTGTGTGTGTGTGTGTGTGTGTGTGTGTGTGTGTGTGTTTATGCATGTGTGTGTGTGTGTGTGTGTGTGTGTGTGTGTGTGTGTGTGTGTGTGTGTGTGTGTGTGTGTGTGTGCTTTGTTGATTATATATAATCCTAAAATAGGAGATAATATACATCCCTGAGGTCCACTAGTATTTAAAACAGAGCAGTCAAACATAACATGATTAACACAGACAAGCTATGGTCAGTTTTTACAAAATTCTCTAATCCATAATACATAATACATATTTGGTGTATCTAGGTGATGTTGAACATTCAAGAGAGTACGAGAGGCAACCACAGCCAAACTGCAGTGCATCGATTGTTTTCTCAATTTGAATGTTTTTTTCTGTCACAATATACTCATTCATTCATTCATTCATTCATTCATTCATCCTTTTCTTTTAGGCTTAGTGCCTTTATTAATCTGGGGTCGCCACAGCGGAATGAACCGCCAACTTATCCAGCATATGTTTTATGCAGTGGATGCCCTTCCAGCTGCAACCCATCACTGGGAAATAGTGATGCCCCTCTGTCACAATACTTTGTGTATATTCTACATGTAGTAGTTAGCCCAACCGTTAGGGGGCACTCTATGTGTTGAGTCTAACAGCTTAATTGGGCGTAGAGAAGAAGCAGTAGACAGGAAGTGTTGTGTGCAGCACATGAAATGGCTTCTTTAGTTTGCTGTCCTTTGTTGTTCTTATACTCAATGTAAGTACGACTATTATTTGTATATATTTTGGGTTTGTATATGTGTTTTGTTAGTGGTTAGCAAGGTGTTGATTGTACGTTTGTTTATATGCAGAGGGCTTTTTATATGATGCTCTATAAGAGACAAAGCGGGACCTGGACCAAAGGGACAAATCATCTTCATAGCAACAGACTTTCTCTCATCTGATTCCATGGTCAACCGCTGATGAACTGTTAAGGACTGATGGTATCTTTTTGTTTGCTCAAGAGACTGGTTTAATTTGCAAAGATTGTTAGCAAATGCTCATATCTATTGGTTAATGATTGTTTATTGGATTAAAGTTACCTCTGCTGGTCATATCATATGCCTTGTGTTTTCAGAATTGGTTGTTCTTGTTGACATATGCACTTTTAAATATACATGACTCCTTAAAAGATATCTTATAGTCCCTCAAATTTTTTATGTCGCTTCAAAGAGGCAGTTGTTAAAACACTGTGCAATTTTTAATAATGCTAAACGATTGTGCACTGTAAAATAATGACTTATTGAAAAATTGTGGAAACTGACAATTAAATATTGACTCAACTACTTACCTCTCAGTAATTAGTATAATCTACAGTGAACTTAAAGATGATTTTTTACAAATAAGAGTGTGCAAGCATAGCAGTAAATTGCAATAAGGACATAATTAACCAAACATTAAAGTTACCCACCTGTGCTGTCTGCACTATAAATACAAGTGTTCTTAGATTGGACAGCCTCAGAACTACACTGTTACTGGTTAATGACCACAGAATTGTACTTTTGTTTTAATCAGCAAGTTGAAGACAAGTGAGATGCTGTGATCCGCTGCCTGCTTTCCTACCTGAGAAAATCCTCTCAGGGGCTCATTGAAACATTAAAAATTTCTCAATTACTCTTTTACACTGGATATGTAAGGTTCTTTAAATGTTAAAGACATGTTAGTATTTTTATCCCCCAAAATTGTAAGTTTTGGCTAACTTTTAAATACTTTAATCACTTTACGCAACAGAGCACAGGTTTTAACATCTTAAAACATCTTAATCAATCAAACAAGGAGTTAAAATCCTTAAATAAAGCCAGGAACTACACCAGACACCTTGTTGATCATGGTATCTCCCCCGCCACATAGCGATCATGGTATCTCCCCTGCCAGAACAAAAAAACCAGAGAGCTCACCATCCTCGAGATTATTGCGCTCCAACAGCCAGACGGCAGCCTTTCTAGCTCTCTCCTCAGGGTTAATGCTCCCAACAGTCGTCCTCAGTGAGGATAATGTGGGTTTGATACTTGCATTGCCCTAGAGGAGAAAATGGGTAGAAGCTTGTTATGTTTTCTGGAATATAACCGCCAGCTGGAACCTCGACCTGACCCTCGCAGGCTGGGGGCGTCAGGACCATCTGTCTTGATGCCTCCGATCACATTTGGGGATATTCTTGGCACTCCTTGGATGCGGGTTGGTGGTATTCTGGAGAAAATCAGCAAAGGAAGAGGAGGCGGTGGCAACTGGTTCATGGCTAACTCCTCCCCCTGAGTCTACCTGTTAGATTCAGCTGAATTTGGGCAAGGGCTCTCATCTTCCCTGGAGAAATCTGGGGTCCTTGGGAACTCGTTCTCTGTATTAGCCAGAGTAGGCCCCACATGGAGAGACATCTACAGACTCTTCTTGGGTGACCTGGGCAACCTTGCGGTGTTAACAAAAGGTCACTTAGGGGAGTGGTGAGTATTCAGCCCCCCTGAGTCCACTTGGACAGCACGCAGGGATGGTGGCCTGGGGCGAACAGACCTTAAATGAAGCCCAGTCTTCTACTGGTGATTAGCACCTCCACACATCACGCACCAACACCACTTACACCAGTCAGCTAACTCCATCAACCTCGTCTTAAAAACTGGATCTTACGGAAACTTCTAAACTAAAAACTTGATCTTCTACAACGTTTAAACCCTGAACTTTTCAGGAAAGCTACCTCCACCTACCTTCTTAGGAACATCTTAAGATTCCATGGCTGGTCTTAATTCGATCTCTAACAAAGGGCATAATCCATTTTGAGTAGTTTGGGAAAACGACAGCCCTCACCGAACCCTAACCCTAACCCCAACCTAAATTTTAGGGGACAACCCTCACCCACACCTAACCCTAAAACCCAACCGTCAGTAACCAAAGGGCATAACCCATTCTTCTAAGTAGTTTGGGAAAATGACAGCCCTCGCCTAACCCAAACCCTAACCCCAATCATCTGAAATGACTTGCATGATTCAATAAATAATGTGTAAATGCCATCAGAACAATTTTGATCAGCAAATTCTGTTGGAATTGAGGACTGATCTGCTCTGAGGGATATTGCACAACAATAAAAAAAGGAATTAAGCTTTTGAGGTTATCCTGGCTGTGTTTAATCTTGATTCAGTTGCATGAAAGCAGACTAAATTAAGCTGAATTAAGTTTCTATGGATATTTATTCTCTGCAGCTAGCCTGAGCTCCAGCGCAGGTTAACAACCAGGCTAAGATTAATCCTAAGTTTCATTATCAATGCTACTTGAAATTTGTGTGTTTTACAGTCACTCCATGCTATTGGCTATTTACACATATTTTCCAACTATTAGAATTAAAAATAAGTATGTTTAGTTTTATTAGCAATCATTTGATACATGTTCATATATATGCATTTCAGATGTAAATATGGGGAGAAAAGAGAGATAAACATACATATACAGTGCTCAGCATAAACGAGTACAGCCCCTGTTAAACATGAATCCCAAACAGTTTTATTTATCAGTTATATTCATTCAAATAAGAGGTTGTTCACCTAGCATCTGTCGGTATATAAAGATAAAATATTTAAATTCAAATGAGATATTGCAAAAAAATAAAAATTACAAACAAAAAAAAAAGTCAACAATTTTATATTTTTATATTATATTGTTAAAATATTATAATTATTTAAAAAAATATGATTAAACATTATGAATTAGATTAATTAGACTCAATTAGAAAGAAAACATAAATGAAAGCGATATATAAATGATCATATGAATGAAGATTAAATAATCTTGATGAACTAAACTAAACAGATAAAAACAGATCTGCAATGTTGGCTAAGCGTTTGCATTAAGCTTCATGATAAATTCAGTAGTAGCACAAATGTTCACTGGTGAACCAAGGTATTTGCATTTGGCATTTTATATAAACATTTACAACACGTTGGCAAGGGCTTTTATATTTTTGGCCAGAGTTTGATGCATTTACATGTATTAAGCAGCAGAGGTCGCCAGCATTTTTGGTTTTGGTTGCTATAATTAATTGTGTTGATCACACTGTTTATATAGCATGAAAAGCCAAAAGAAAAAACAAGAAAAAGTCTGATGAGGTTAACTATGACATTAAAGCCACCCCCACCTACTTGTGTATTCATTCAATATCTTATTAGGTCTGTGTGAGAAATGAATAATATACAAAAATGAAACCACTGGAGCTTCAGGCCTAAATACACCATTCACACACAGACATCAACAATTAGCCTTTTAATCTCCACAATGGTGACAAACAAAAACAAAAATCAACCCAGAACAACACAAGATAATCTACTGAAATATTACAACCCACCCCCCCACCCCCCCTCCCAAAAAATAAAATAATAATAATAAATAAATAAAGACAAAAAAGAAGTTTTGTGCTATGTACCCAGCATGCATTGTGGCATAGATGACTTGTGCAGCTTTTTACTTTTAGCTACCATGTTTGAGGTTCATATCCTGATTCTTGACGTCTGTGTGTCTTAATGTGCTGCTGGAACTCTCAAAGTTTTGTGTATGAAATTCTAATTATTAATTTATATTAATTCCTGCTTGTTGAGCCTCCACAGGAAGTTGTATCATTGCCTCAAACAACATCACATAAACCTGCAATATTTTTACTTAATTTATGAAATATTACCAATAACAAGCACATTAAGCTTCTCATCGCCTTTCTTGCTGTAACTGATGAGTTTCAGAAACACAGTTATAATAGCCAGAAAAGCATTAAGATAGAAGAGTAAAGGATCAAGAGCTCAACTAAAGCAGCCTCTGATCTCCATGATAGTGAGGTCAAATTAAACATGTTCAATAAAACATATAAAGCCTCTTTTAATTATCAAATATGTTTAAAAAGTCAAACTGTAATCAGTGAAGCTGCTAATGCTGTTATTTAATGGAGTTGTTTAATCCTGTTTTAATTGAGTTGGTTTGGTGTAATGCTGTTGCTGTATCAGTGAATTCACTCATTTGTGCTCATTCACTCTGCCTAGTGGACTTAACTAATCAGCTAATTTAGGGATTAGTGAATGAGGGTGTATGGTGAGATTTCAGACACTCTGATTACAAAGGTTAGATCTGTTACAGCTATGTTTTGTATTTTGTCCAGAAATGAGCGGTTAGTCATTGAACAGGTTTTCACTGTAGATTGTTCTTCACTGCAGACTTTTACTGTTAAAATCACTGACATTTCTCATGGACATTACTGTACAGTGTACTTGGTTCACATCTAAATTTTATCACTTGAGCCCATGAAAAATAAATAATCTGCCTTAAACAAAATTTTCTATCTCCATGAGAACAATGTTAAATAACCTGGTACATAGCATATTTGTCTTGCTGAAGAAAGTAAATTAATTAAAATTATCTTATGTTCTAAACAAGAAGATATAGCTGTAATCAAAATAAAAATTCCCATAAAATGTTAATCCAATTAAAATAATTTAGGGTAATAGTTTCACATCTAAATTTAATCACTTGAGTCAATGAAAAATAGATCATTTGCCTTAAACAATGTTTTTGTTAAGTCCATGAAAGCACAAAGCATATTGAGCTTCTGTTTAATAAGCAAGCACTCAGGGCTGGCCCGTCCAACAGGCAAGATAGGCGGCAGCCTGGGGTTCTAAGCAGTGCTTAATTTGAGCTGGATCTTGTTCCGGAAAATATCCAATATTCGTGTTTTGAGTTCCGGTATTTATTTTTTTATTTAGAATGGGAATGCAAGCGAAGGCTGTGTAGATTGTGCGCGCACACACACGACGGTAGTCACCATGCTCAAGTTAAAGTAAAACTATTGGCCCGCAACAATATTTGCAGCCAATCAGCTTTCTTATGTTTACAATCACAATCACAATTACAATCACAAATAATATTTGTATTTTCAAAATGGCAAAGAGGCAGTCACGCATATTTTAATTTCTTAAAAACCACGAGTAAATCTGATAATGAGCCTGATCAAACGAGATGTTGAGAAGATGAAACTGCATCCCAGGATCAGGATATCGGGAGACAAGCAAAGCGATCTCAAGTCAACCAGAAAACATGACAGAAGCGGTGACCGTGGGCTCTTCTTGAAGATTAGACTGGCTGAGTCATTTCATTATTTGTCTTCCACTTGACTTATAATAGTGAAGGGAGCTGAATAGTGATTGTTCATATGATTTATGGATGAAAAGCTGAAAATAGTGGTGGACAAAGCGAGGCTTCATGAAACACTTAAATAGTCAAAGCCAATGTGTCGAAGCTTCAAACATTTTGAAATCTATTGCTCTGGAACAGCTTCAGCACAGAAACAGTTGTGCAAATTGAGGTATTGAACCCCACGCTGTAGAGTTGAGTATTGAAGTGTGTTAGTGGAGCGGTGAGAGTTCCAGACCAGCATGTAGAGATAATGGGTTCAAACCCAGAGTGATGCAGCTGTAGATGTTAGTTTTTACATCTGTTCTTGTAACGTGTTTTGTTTTAACATTAATCTGACATCCGAATGAACACTTTGTGAATAAATATGTCTTGTTTTGGTCATAAAACAGGGTTGTTGCTAGATCAGATACGGTTGCGGCTGGAAGTTAATGAGAATTTTTTATACTATTCATTAAATTTACCACTTATTGTATTTTAATAATGTTTACCCCAACCCTAAACCCAACCATCACAGAACTGTAAACATAATTAATTATTGTTATACAGTGTTACAAAAATGATGCTGTATTGATGGCGTATCCGCTGCTGTATCCTATCTAGACTACACCATAAAACAGTAACATTTTAAAAATGCATAAAATCATAATTTCTGAGTATTTGTACAAGTCGGGATTCGAACCCCAAAGAAATTTGCAGCACAGTAACAATGTGCACACACACGGTCCACTAGGCTATATGAGACATAGCTTCATTCTGACCCTGTCACTCAAACGCAGATTCGCCAGGTCTCGAAATGTTTGTGAAATGACCGACGCTTTGATACACTTTATTCACGTGACCTGTGTGTTTCGGATCATGCCTCGGTGCAGTGTTTTTACACACTTGCGCTTTAGGATCTCGACACTGTGTCGAAACATCACTTTCACATCAGCCATCACTAGCTGAAAGTAAAGGTGTGTTCTGCTATGCATAATACATTCTTCAGTGGTGCACTATTAGGACTTGTTTTAATAAATGCAGTAATGTCCATGATAACAGAAATACTTGTGTGATACGTGAGAAAAAATAGGCCACATTCAGCATGTTTCTTCAAGTGATCTATCCCACTAATTCACCCTGCTGAAACACACAGGTTTCCCCCTCATTTTATCGAAATGGAATTTTACCCGCTGTCCAACATCTAATGCAGACTTTTGTTTGTGTAAATCTCTGTAAAGACAAGCTAAACTGTCTCCTGCATTTCTAGTTAGTTATGCGTATATTTGAATTTTATTCATTTACAATAAAAGTGTCTATGGTTCATGTTTTATTTGTATATGTCATGCTTATATACTTTATTTTTGTTTTGTTTTCTGGCTTTATCTGAGTAAATGTACACTTGAACATGAAAATTATATTTTTGTGTGCTTTCCTCTCACTATTTTACACCAATGGCCCAACATTGTTATCTCACCGAGGGCCGGCACTGCATGCACCGGTGTTAATAACCTGAACATTTTACATTGCTCAAAACAAAAATTTATTAGTTAAGCTCTTAATCAAAAACATTAATATTTAACTGTGTTTTGAGTTTAAAATATATTAATCGAAAAACAAAACAAATAATATTGAACTGAAATGAAAGATTAATTTTTAATTGAATGAAGTTCTGCTTGAAAGTGTTTTTTTCAGTATAAGCTAAATAAAACGTGTTGCTTTTTGCCTGTTCGCATGTACGAAACATAGTAAACCAATGTAAACAACAGGCCTTCGAAAGAAATGGTGACGTAAACATATGAATAAGCATCCATAATTCAACACTCTTGTGTCACAAAAAGCCCAAAGAAATTTGCCGTTAAATTAATTTTAGCAGAGACGCACCTGCCTGTCATTTTTACATTACTTTTTCAGTTAGGGGTTTACATAATAGAAATGTCTAGTTGGACAGCTAAAATTGACAAAATGCAGAACCCTTTGAATGTTTGCTTTCATTTTCACTAAAGTGCACTTTTACAGTTGTGTAAAGACACATCCCATTATGCAGCAGCAGCCTCAAGTTAGGACACTTTAAAAATGCCTTTTGAGTTTAAAGATGATCGGCTTGCGAAGTCAAGTTTACAGTGTTATAAATGAAATAGGTATATGGTGCGTGAGTAAGTAGATCTGCCGCGGATCAACCTTTCACGTGCGCTGCAGGTAGGCTGAATGATAATCTTTAAAAAATATATGTAATTTAGGCTATACTGCTATCTGCTCTTGCTAAATTAAACACCAGAAAATATACTGCTATGATGTTATTTTGACTTGTAGCTCATGGCCCTAAAAATGAAAATGTAACCTGAAAACAAGTTACTAAATTAGGCTAAATAAATAAATAAAATGACGGGTAGGCCTAACCTAATGGTTTATGGTGGCGTTTTTACAAATGCCAACCGGAGAATATCACGAAAATAAACCCACTCATGATAGCCTAACATAAATCTTTATATTTACTGTTAAAATTATGATAAAAGTTATATAACCTGTTGAGTCGGTGTTATGCCAAAATTTAACTAAGTTTCACGGTAATAACTGTGAATTTCTTTTTTTAGATATCTTTTTTAGGTATTTTTCTGGCTAATGCCTTAATTAACTAAGTTACACATTTAGCTACTATTTTTTAAAATGACATTAGATTGTAATATTTCACTTTTTCCTAACACTGATAGATGATTAGTTAAAGTATGATGACGGTTATGCTTCACTAGATTTATTTACCGGTTATAGAATAGTCTAACCGTGAGTCCGCTTGCATGTGTGGGCATAGTTTGATGTCTTTAGCTAAAACTTTAAACATTTATATTATTTGAAATAAAACGGAAAGTAATAAGGAGAATAAAATATGATTTAAAGCACTCGTTTGGTGCTGAAGCCATGATCTGTCTGTTTATGGATCGTTGCATAACTTTCATTGATAAAACCAGTAAAAGCAAAACTGTACATATTAGTATCACTATAAAACATGTATTAATGCAGTTATAATGAATAAGTGAATAAATAGCATAAATGAAAGGAACAAGAGGGACCAAAATCAGTCACCAGGTCTAATGCCCCCCTATGGGATTAAAATGCCCCCTCAGTTACGACATCCTGGCGCCGGGCCTGGGTTACAGTATAAGTATATCAGAAATTATTACGAATTCGGCTCCTGCTCCACTCCTTTTGTGCCACCAGAGGGAGCCATCACCTGAATTTAAACAGGCACCATTTGGTACTCCATATCATACCTGAGACTACACTCACACACACACACACACACACACACACACACACACACATACACCTGCACACGATCATCCACACTGATTACTGACACTACAAAAGCACCACACTTACACACTTACTGCAAAGTCTTATCTCTGCCACCGGTAAGCTGTTCTGAGCATTATTCCCTGCCTGATCCTCTGATATTGACCCTGGACTAGTGGTGGGCAAAGCGAGGCTTCATGAAACAGTCTAAGCAAATGTGTCAAAGCTTCAAATGTTTTGAAATCCGTCTCTACACTGTAAAAAATAAACCGTTACAGTGTACATCATTTTATCTATTGCTCTGGAACAGCTTCAGCAAAGAAACAGTTGTGCAAATTGAGGTATTGGAACCCCACGCTGTAGAGTTGAGGATTGAAGTGTGTTAGTGGAGCGGTGAGAGTTCCAGACCAGCATGCAGAGATAATGGGTTCGAGCCCAGGGTGATGCAGCTATATGTCAGTTTTTAAATGCTCCTGTAACATGTTTTGTTCTAACATTGGTCTGACATCCGAATGAACACTTTGTGAATAAATATGTCTTGTTTTGGTCATTGAACGGTGGCATTATTAAAATACATCAAGTCATAATTTCAGAGTATTGTACAAGTGGGGATTTGAACTGGGGCCATCAGCAGCACTGTCACTCTGTGCACACACACACGCTCCACTAGGCTACATGAGATCAAGTTTTATATTCTGACCCTGTCAGTGAAACGCAAACGCTTCTGAAATGACCGACACTTTGAATAACTTGCACTTCAGGATCTCGACACTGTGTCAAAACGTCAGTTTCACTGCAGCCATCCCTACCCTGGACTATGCCACCATTATTCTCTGCCTGTTGATGACTCTGAATCTGCTAAACTGATCAGATAATCTGGACTTTTTGATTGCTTGTTGACTAACTCAAACTTTCTCCATTCAGGGAAACAAATGAACAATAAATTTCATATCTGAAAGAAACTGCTCTATTAGACGGAATATAAGATTTTGCACAGAGATTTATATATTCATATAGCATTATATACCCCTTAGTTATGTAGTGAAATAAACTGTCTCGTCTCCATGTTGGCTCTGAACTCAATAAGCAGCTGCTTAACATCAGTCCTGCAGAGATGATGACCGCACAGCGCAGTCTCAGTGATGTGATCTGGAAATCATGTGTCTGCTGTAATGTGCGGATGCTACAGGCTAAAGCACATGAGCGTCAGGTTTAATTCATCAGCCTGTAGATATTTAGATTTTATGAAACTTGTCATGTTGAAGTAACAGCCCTTTGGATTAATTTAAACATTAACTTTAGATATTGGGTTAATTTACATTTGTATCCTAACCACACTGACTACAGTTTAATATATGAGTGTAATATTTTATTACTAAAAAACCTTTATCTCCTGAATAATTATGTTTTTATGTTAATTTTTATGTGCAGATTTTTCTCGTTTTTCTTTTTTTAAGCAAAATCAGCTTCAGTCTCTTTGGTTTTGTTTTTAACTTGTTGGATCTGTCACTTTATCTCTCTTGCTTATTAACATCAACATAGAGCTAATGATAATATGAACATTATGATATTTAAAGACTGATCTTTGTCATTGTGTTTTCTGTGCATATAGCCTCAAACTCTGATGTACAGTATATTAACTCATTTCTGTCTTTTATATTAGCTTTAAGCTTCTGATATACGCTGTATTTTTATTCTGTTGTAAAATGCTATCAGATGTTTTCAATTTTTCTGTTGTAATGCTCAAACAGCTCGAATACACGTCCTTATTGTTATTAAATGTTAAACTTATAATTAATAATAGTTATTATTATTGGGTTTATATAGAGAATTAGCTGTGTGCAGTAGAATATGACTAAACCTTTCAGCCAAATGCTGTTTCCATTCGTTTATAAGGTGTTTCAGTCAGTATTAAATCACAGGATATGACGGGCACGGGTATTTATTTCAGGTTTAATAAGTGTTCAAAGTAATGCTGTGATCAGTAATGCAGTCAGACTGAGGTGGTGCAGCAGTAAAGACTCATTCATCTGCAGCAGCTGTGCATTTCAGCTTCCCTGAATGAAGCAGGGTTCGGCTTTCAGTGTGTGCTGCTGGGTCATTGAGGATGGACATTTCTCTGTTCTGTTCAGAATATGCGGGAAATGCGGCTGACCTGCAGATATATTCAAACACGGAGAAACTCAAATCTACTGTTGCTGGAGCTTCAGCCAATCACGGTAAAGCCAGTCTGCCTCTGGCCAATCAGATGATCGCTTCAGCGACGCTAGCGTCTTCTGGGAGGGGCTACAGTCTGAAGGACACGCCCCAGAGTTCGAGGAAAACTTGTGCGGGAGTTTGAGGAAGAAGATCACCTGAGAAAGAAGAACCGATCAATAAACCGATTAGGCCAACACCGGAGATCGATGGCTTTGATTCAAACCGATCACAACGGCACGCGGAACGGGCTAATCAATACTCTGCACGGCGGCGTCAGGACAGACTGCGCAGTTCCCGACGCGGCGCTGCCCCGAGCGTTCCTCTACAGTCTGCGGACGTTATTCGACATTCTGGACGATGAACGGCGCGGGTTTGTTCACCTGTCGGAGATCGAGAGCCGGTGGCGCGGCGCGGGGGAGCGGGGTCTGCCCGCGGGGGTTCTGGAGAATCTGCGGCGGGTCGCGCCGGTTAACGGCTGCCTGTCCTTCGAGCGGTTCGTCGCGGGACTCAGAAACTCCATGTTCGTCCCGGAGACCGGCAGCAGACCGGCAGAGCACCCGCAGCGGAGACCCGGGGACGGCAAAGTCCGGCCACTGGGTCTGAGTAACGGAATAAACACGCTCCACAACCGACAGCCCGGACGGGGCAGACCGCGGGAGAACTCTGCCTTTACGGACAAACACGCCGCTTCTACCCGTTACTCCGCCTTTTCGGTCGCGTCGCGGAGCTGCGGAGGGACGGAGAGTTCATGTCGATCTGGACAGGACCCGCTTCAGCTCCGGTCCACCGACCAACCGGAACACCCCGAGCAGAGAAACGGTAAGTGGTTTTACGGCCACTGACCCCCGGTTTAACACTTTCCCCGAGCAGAGGTTTGATGATTACCGAGAGCTTCTGCAGTTAATCTGCTGCCGGTGCTGGAGTTTAAACGTACCGAGAGATCTGTCAATGTGTGTGTGTGTGTGTGTGTGTGTGTGTGTGTGTGTGTGTGTGTGTGTGTGTGTGTGTGTGTGTGTGTGTGTGCGCGCTGATCAGATTCCCTCAGGAATGTTTGGTATGAGCCAAACACACACACACACACACACACACAGACAGCAGATCCCAGGTCAGGCCCAGGTTATTAATATTGTTAGATAGAGCTCGTTATTGTCGTTATTCTGCGTCTGGTGTATCAGCATCATATATGGAGAGTTTTATTCATCAGACAGATCATCTGCAGCGGACACACCGTCTTCATCCTCTAACACTGTGTGCTGTCCTGTCCGCTGTACAGGGATCAGTAAAACACAGCTCTGTATATTTACACCGCAGGATTCATCACAGCACTGGTGTGGACGGATTTGAGCACATCGATTACTGGATGTGGTGTGATTATTTGGGGTATTTTAATGAGGGCAGGAGCGTTAGGCTCTGAGAGTTCTGTCTGCTCTCAGTTATGATGACAGAATGGCACAGGATAGTTTAGTTGATCTGGTGTGTGTTACTGCGTGTGTTTAATCTCAGCTCTCATGTGAGTTTTGCTCCTCTGCTGACAGATTTTCCTGATCTGTAGTTTCTGCAGTGTTTACAGTCAGTCCTGTAGCTCCAATGCTCACAATCTCTAGCCATAATCTGCACGCTCCCGTCGCTGGAGGTGCAGCTAGAGCAGAGATCACACAGGGACATCTTCATCTGTTATCATCCGCTCATCATTACTGTTATTATAGTTACAGTACATTGATCTCAGATCTCGCCCACAGCAGGTGGTGAAACCGGTTGTTCCTGCGCCGCGTGACGGGCTCACCCAGTTTATAGAGGAAGAGTCCCCAAAACATTTCAGACGTGTGAGTGGAAGTTTGAGTCAGGCGGAGGGTAAAGCAGGACGGTGTGTGTTTCTGTCCTGTGCTGGAGCAGTGTGTTGTGTTGGTGATTTAGCAGACAGATGTTTAGATTCTGCAAGTGTAATTGTTAAAGAACTTTCTTTGTTTTCTGTAAAGAGCGTATATAAACTGACAGTATGCAGAGCTGTGAAGCAGTGATGGGCCGCGCTGACTGTAGTGATAGGAGGACAGCAGACGCAGAGACTGGCGGCCATGATGGATCTCGAGACGAACATCGATTATAAAACTAGAGTAGATATAATCAGCGGACGCAGTCATTCATCCTGTCGATCACAACTGCACAGATCAGTAGGGCCAGTTGACATCACTTTGTGTGTGTGCACGTGCGTGTGTGTGTGTGTGTGTGTGTGTGTGTGTGAGCGTGTGCGTGTGCGTGCGTGCGCGTGCGTGTGTGTGTGTGTGTGTGTGTGTTTCTGACGGTGTGTTCTTCTGTTTTGGCCAGTAGAGAGCACCGGTCTGCCTCGGTCTCGCAGTGAAACGGTGACAGGCTTCATGCGGTCGCGGCGGCACACCAGGAGTCGAGACGAGCCGAGACGCCACACCGTGACCAGCGGAGTCGATTATGGGCTGGTAAACATCTCCTCATTCATTGTGCTGTTGTGGTGCTCCAGTGTTTGCTTCAGGGTTCAGTTCAGTTTAAAGCCTCATCTAATGTACACAGCTGTTAGTGCAGAGGTCAGAGGTCAGCTAACCCTAATTCAACACTGCTGAAGCAGCTGATCAGGACCATCCGAGATCCACCAGCAGGGTGGAAATAAACGCAGCAGGACGGCGGATCTCCAGGAGGAGGGATGGAGATTAGCAGATGAAGGATCATCACAGTGTGTTCATCATTCAGAGCAGAGCAGCAAACAACCCTACACACACACACACACACACACACACACACACACACACACACACACACACTGATTTACCTGGTAGTTCTGTTCTGCTGGTTCTGCAGGGTGACCATACTTCACACAGCTAGCATGTTATCAGTATGTTCTGCTTAATCGTCATATAACCATGAGCTGTCGCTAACTCTGTTTATCCATACAGATGTGAGGTGTGTGATGTTTCTGTACACAAGCTGAACATGATGACTGGATTAATGACGACTCGCTCGGCTCCCACAGCGGAAACACAGCTATTGTGCTGATGAGCTCCAGCAGCTCCTGTTACACACACACACACACACACACACACACACACACACACACACACACACTCAGACCGAGAGAGAGAGAGAGAGAGAGAGAGAGATTAAAGGCTCAGTGTGGTCGGGTCAGCAGATGAACAGAATATCTCAACATTTTATTTGGCAAATCCACTAAACTTGATCAGATGAAGCCCTGTAGTGCCTGAATATCACCGGCTGGTTCCTATAACTGAGTTCCTGTGATTATACTGTGGGAGAGCGCTCATCTTGATCATTGATTATGATTTTCCTGTTTATCTCTGCTGTATAGTAGGAAACATCCAGGATGAGTCCACATGTCTGACACTCACTGATATTTCATATTTATTCATCTATTTGGATGACTGCTAATGCTGCATTAAAACCTTTAGAGTCGTGTGCGCGTGTGTGTGCGTGCGTGCGTGTGTGTGTGTGTGTGTGTGTGTGTGTGTGTGTGTGTGTGTGTGTGTGCGCGCGCGCGCGCGCGTGTGTGCATGCGTGTGTGTGTGAGAGAGAGAAGGTTATTATAATTAATGAAAGCGAATGAAAAAGCGAAAACTAGAATTGAAAAATAATTTTGTTTAACTGAAATCAAATAAAAACAAGAGTTTATGCAGCCAGACGTAACTGAGACTGTGCTGTGTTCATACAAAACTAACTGAAACCAACTACAATTGTAGCAAAAATGTCCTTCGTTTTGGTCTTTGTAAATGTATTTGTACAGACTGTGCGTCTTTAGCAGAGACTCTGTGTACTCCGCGCTGCAGGTGTTTGACCAATACGGCACCTCTGAGTCTGTAATCCTGCTGCCATTGGCCACATCAAGCCACTTCTCCTCCAATCATCCTCGCTGTTGCTCCTGTGATAAAAACAGTGGCTGGACATGACGGCAGCACGGTGACAGCATTAAACACAACCCGAGCAGACATTTAAGAGTATTAGTTTAACACATTTGTGTCCAATGATGGGTTTATTTCTGTATTAGTGATCGCGATTGAATCGTTCTCTTTAACCAGAGCTTCTAGTGAACTGGTTGAACTAATTCACCAAATCGAACTGAATCATTTGAAATGATTCGCTTCTCCAGTAACATTAAGCACTTATCCACAAACAACTTACTTATTAACCTGCCTGACTTAAAATAAACCAATATATACTGAGTTATTCAGTTATTAGGACCGTATTTGATTTTGAGGATGGGTAGATGGTAGTGGTGTTGTCAAAAAAAGGAAGCCCGTCTGTGGTTGAGTTTTTATTATGCAATATTTATTCTGATGATTTTGAATCTTTCACCTAAAAAAATCCTAATTTACGAAAAAACAACAAACAAAAACTAAAACTAACACTGAAACTAATACAAACTAAACTAAAACTAAGCAATTTCACAATATAGAAACTAACAGGAACTAGTAAATCTGCCTCTAAAACTGACTGGATTAAAAGAAAAGTCAAATCCAAAACTATTATAACCTTGGAGAGACAGAGAGAGAATGTTTATAGTATGAATTAGCATGTGGCTAGTATGATTAGTATGTTTCTAGTATGGATTTGTATGTTGTTAGTATGTCCAATGTAAAGTCAATGGTAGTTTTTTACAATAGAAGTCTATGGGACAGTTGCTAGTAGAGTTGGGCGATGTTGACCAATTTAGCATTGTACGATGTCTAATGTGAAACATCGCGGTGGACGATGGCATCGTCTTCATAGGCGGAGGTGATTTAATTATTTATGAATAATTAATTAAATTATAACGAATTAATTATTTGTAGCCTATCGTTTCATCCACCACGGCGGTGGATGACGGAGGGGTGTCGCGGATGAAAGTGAGCGGTGCGGGGGTGTCGCGGACGAAAGTGAAGAGGGTTGGGGAGTCGCAGAAGAAAGTGAAAATGAACAGCGGACAGGGGAGGAGGGCAATCGGTAAAATGAGGTGCCGCATCCGGATCCGGCGTGTCCCGGCACAAATTAAGCCGTGGAAAGAGACCAGATTAATTAAATATCACGTTTAACAACTATAGTGAGACACAATCCAGCGATAAACCCCTAATAAACTGTCCGACGTACACTGTTCTCTGGAGCTCAGACGAGCGCATGACTGTGTGTGTTTGTGTGTGTTTGTGTGTGTGTGTGTGTGTGTGTGTGTGTGTGTGTGTGTGTGTGTGGTCATGTGATGTGCGTTTTCAGTGGATGAAGGGCTTGTCAGAAATTCTAGATGAAACACCAGTGTGGACGTGGGTCATTTTCATTCTAAAATGCCATTTTAAAACAAAGCTGTATCAGTGTAAACAGGGCCTGAGTGTGTATTTTTCACGAGCGGTTTTGCGACGGGGGCAGGGCGGAGGATCGGCGCAACCCTAGTTGCTAGGATGCCATAAGTGGTTGCTAGGGTGTGGCTAGTAAGTTAAAAGGTCATCAGTGATTGGCAGATTGGTAGTCTGAGTTAAATGAGCTCAACATTTAGTCTGTATGACAGTCTGGTGGAAAGTTATGATGTCACCGTGTTTGGTCCAATGTTCAGTCAATGGCACTTTTCCGACTTTTCCAGGTCAGTGTTTGGAAAACTGTAAGTCGGATCAGTTGGAAAAGATAAAGCAACCCGAGTCAGAGCAGTTAGGAGGTTTGGTGTTAGTTTGGTGGTTGTAGTATGAACGGTCTAGGAGGAGATGCGTATAGAAATTAGTCTCAGAAGAAGACGTTTACGTTTATGTAGTGTAACAGTATGTTGGTTTTCTAAAGCCACCATAAATATGATATATTGAATAATATGATATATTGTTTATATTTTATTTCATTATTATATGTATATGTATATATATATATATATATTATTATTATTATTATTATTATATATTTTTTACTACTACTAGCTGTTGTGTGTACTGTGTTTTTATTCTATATGTATGTTACTTTTTTATGTAAACTTTATAAATGCTTTGGCAATACATTTATAACATTTGTCATGTCATGCCAATAGAGCAATTATTGAATAGAGAGAGAGAGAACATTGCATATAAAGGCACACAAAAGACTCGGGAAAGTCTTTGTATCGGTAGTAAGCTGAATGCAGTTGGTGTGTGTGTGTGTGTGTGTGCCCGTGTGTGTGTGTGCCCGTGTGTGTGTGTGTGTGTGTGTGCGTGTGTGTGCGTGTGTGCGTGTGTGCGTGTGTGTGTGTGTGTGTGTGTTCTGTCCTGAAAGCGTTGACTCGGCAGATGTTTTGAGCGTGGCTCCGCCCGTGTGAGCCTCTCTCTCTGTCCACTGTGTGTGTGTGTGTTTATCTCTCTGTGCTCATGGTGGCCGGTCGGCTCGGGCCCCGGGGCCTCCACGCTGCCGTATGGGCCGCTTACACCACTGTATTCATCCCACTGAGCAGCAGCCTGATCTCCAGCAGAGCCCTGCGCTTCTACCTCTGGGTGAGTGATGGACAGAGAGAGAGAGAGAGAGAGACTGATGGACTCCTGAGGAGATTGTGTCGGTGGTCAGGGTCAGGGTGTTTCCTCTGTTTTCTGGCTGTTTATTGGTTTCCTGCTGACTGTTAAGGCTGATTTATACTTCTGCATCAAGCACATGCGTATGCTAGGGCGCATCCTACACGTGGACACAGCCCTTGTCGTGGCCGTCGTACCTCTCAAAAAATATAACTACACGTCACAACGACACAGCGCAAGCTCTGTGATTGGTTGGCTTGGTAGCGCTAAGTGTGTGAAGAGTCTGTTGGAGTGAGTGTTTACAAGTGTGGAGTCCCGTGAAGGAGCACCGGATGGAAAGTTTTGTTTCGGGTTTACCTTATGGTTAAAGTTGAGCGAGTTTGAGCCAGTTGTATATTTAGTAAGCGTTCAGAAAAAACAAAACACCAGTGAAGAAACTCATAAAGAACATAAACACGTGCTGCCCACTAGTGTTTCAGAAGTGTTACTGCAGAGCAACAGAAACGGCGCACAGAAGTATAAATGCATGGCTACGTGCATTGCTTGCGCCGTGGGTCACGCCGATCACTCAACGCAGAAGTATAAACCAGGCTTTAGGGTCAGGGGTGAGGGGTCGAGTGCTGCATCTCTAATCCCCTGTTCTGCTCAACTGTACACATCAGGGGGGAATACACCGCTCCGGGACAGAGGAGACGCTCTGCACAGGACACTCCTGTGGTGTTAGGGTTAATTACACTTAAGCCTCTGTGTTAATAGCAGTTGTGTGTCTGTGTGTGTCTGTGCATGCATGCATGTGTGTGTATGCTCTACACAAAGAAGATTGTCCTTTACGACAGCCCAGTGCTTCAGCCAGCGCTGCTTCATTGCTCATTAATAACCGAATGCCCCCAGCTCTCCTCACGCTCTGCTCCTCAGAGGACGGCTGGGCTGGTTTGTCCCGGCTGATGATGAGTCCTGATCTTCTGATGTGCAGATGCTGTGAATAAAGTGAATCAGTAATATCTGTGAGGGATGCAGGCTGTGGTTCTCCTGTTGTCCAGCAGAGGGAGGATATTCAGTATTTGAGCTCTTTAAAGTGTTTAGATGGATTAGTGAAGTAAATCAGGGTTTTCTTCATTATATTCAGTTCTGGGAATCACACATTAGCAGATCAGTTCTGCCGTTCATCATCACAATGTTTACAGTTTTTAACAGACGCTAGGACACATTTCTCAACACTCCTTTTGCACAACTCTTCCCACAGTTCTCCTCACCGACTCTCAGCTTGGCAAAGCAGCTCATTTCACATTCCCAACGCCCTACAGCTACCACAACACTTCATTCAGCTCGCAAATAAAGTCATTCTTCCAGAACACCAGCAAAGGCTGACAGCCCACAAACACACCGTCACCCACAAAACAAAGAGCTGAAACACTGACAACATGCAGCATTACACCGTGTAAAAGCAGCACACATCTCTGTTATAACTGCAGTACATGTTACTGTAGTGAATCAGACATGATGCAGAACTCCTCAATGTTTATGTCTTTAATTTATTTTTATGGTTTTGCACTAAATAATTCCACAATACAAGAGTTGGTCTACACGCATCCCCTGATACAGACAGGGGCCGACTGGCCATAGGGAGCACCGGGTTTTCCCATTTCCCGGTGGCCTCACGGTCAATCTGGCCTGCCACCGTGATTCTGGCCTGCCGCGCCTTCCGTGCTGATCTGGCTGGGTAAACAGCACGTTTAGATCTGAAATATGTTCAGTAGAATATTGCTGTTGAATTGTGCTGTCTTCTTCAGTTCTGCATGATGTTAGAGTTTTAAACAGAAGTTAACAGTTCTGAGAACAGCATGTCAGCACGCGCTAAATGTCCTGTACGTACAGAGTTTTGTCAGTTGTTGTGTCTTGAGTGAGAAAAGAATTGATCAAGTTTGACAGATGTAGTCACTGAATGCATTTAGTGCCAAAACAATGAGAGTTGATCCTCAGTTTAGCCCACAGAGACTTCTGCTGTGCTCACTGTGTCAAGAGTTCTGCAAGAGTCACCTGAGTATTGATTAATGTGTCCTAGTGTCTGGAAAACACGGTCCAGTGTGTCCTGTGTTCTCTGTATTGCAGCAGGGGGCGCTATAGTGCTGCTTAACAGTACAGAGTCTCCAGATCCAAACGCACATGATGTAATTGTGTGTGTGTGTGTGTGTGTGTGTGTGTGTGTGTGTGTGTGTGTGTGTGTGTGTGTGTGTGTGTGTGTGTGTGTGCACGTGCGCGCAGCTGAAGCAGATGAAGGAGCTGGAGCAGGAGAAGGACTCTCTGCTGGCCGGGATGGATGTTTTGGACCAGGCCAGAGAGTGGTTTCAGATGCAGATCCACAACATCACAGAGACGCAGAGGCTCATCGGGCAGAACCGCCACACCAGCGTACGACTGTTACTATTAGTCCTCCAGTGTGATGTTACCATTAGTGTTTCTGAGATCAGGAGGCCAGTTAACATTAGTGTGTGTGTGTGTGTGTGTGTGTGTGTGTGTGTGTGTGTGTGTGTGTGTGTGTCTGTGTGTCTGCAGGAGTGTTTGTGTGAGTCTGCTCAGAGTCGTCTGGATGTTCTTCTGCCCAAACTGCAGGACGTCTCGCGCTGCCTGAATGAATTAATCTCCTGCTCTGGGAAGGTTTGTATAGGCATCTTGTGTGTGTCTGTGTCTGTGTGTGTGTGTGTGTGTGTGTGTGTGTGTGTGTGTGTGTGTGTGTGTGTGTGTGTGACGGTCAGTGTGTCTTCTGTTTCAGACGCTCCCGTCCACTGCTGCACCTTATGCTGGAGGATCACCCAGTGCTGTTGCGCCGCCGCAGGCCATACACACACTGAAGGAGCACAACCGGCTGCTGACACAGGTCAAACACACTCACACCCCTCTGTTAAAAACTCTGTAGTGAAGATGTCAGATAGACCTGTGGTGTGAGCGCATCATCAACTCAGGTTAAATCAGGAATGACAATATTAGGTTATTTCCTTCCTGTTAGGGTTAATGAACTGAACTACACTCACCGGCCACTTTATTAGGTACACCTGTCCGACTGCTTGTTAAACCAAAAGTCTAATCAGCCAATCACATGGCAGCAGCTCAATGCATTTAGGCATGTAGACATGATCAAGACGATCTGCTGCAGTTTAAAGCGAGCATCAGAATGGGGAAGAAAGGGGATTTAAGTGACTTTGAACGTGGCATGGTTGTTGCTGCCAGACGGGCTGCTCTGAGTATTTCAGAAACTGCTGATCTACTGGGATTTTCACGCACAACCATCTCTAGGGTTTACAGAGAATGGTCCGACAAAGAGGAAATCTCCAGTGAGCGGCAGTTCTGTGGGCGCAAATGCCTTGTTGATGCCAGAGGTCAGAGGAGAATGGCCAGACTGGTTCCAGCTGATAGAAAGGCAACAGTAACTCAAATAAGCACTCGTTACAACCGAGGTCTGCAGAAGAGCATCTCTGAACACACAACACGTCCAACCTTGAGGCGGATGGGCTACAGCAGCAGAAGACCACACCGGGTGCCACTCCTGTCAGCTAAGAACAGGAAACTGAGGCTACAATTCACACAGGCTCACCAAAACTGGACAAGAGAAGATTGGAGAAACGTTGCCTGGTCTGATGAGTCTCCATTTCTGCTGCCACATTCGGATGCTCGGCTCAGAATTTGGCCTCAATAACATGAAAGCATGGATTGTAATGTGGTGGAGATGAAGTAAAATGCTGGTTAAAATTCTACAGATTCTCACTCTGGTTTCTGTCTCTTACAGGAAGTGACAGAGAAGAGTGAGCGCATCAGTCAGCTGGAGCAGGAGAAGTGTGCCCTGATCAAGCAGCTGTTCGAGGCTCGAGCTCACAGCGCACACGACAGCAGCGCACTCGACTCCACCTTCATCTGACCGTGGTCGCTCCACTTTCACCTGACTGCAGTCGCTCCACCTCGCTCACTGCACCTTCATCTGACCGTGGTCCAGTGTGGTAAAGTCAGACAGCAGTAATCAGCCCGTCTGCAGGTGCTGGACTGAAAGTTTCCTGATATCTCTGCTGTACAGTGGACATCTTCTCTCTGATCTGTGGTTTCCCTTTGGTTGGATATTTTAGCTGTGTTTAATCTGATGTTTTCTGCGTAGTTTACCACACAAGAGTGGGTTTGAGAGAGAGAACGCGTGATGTTCAAACCATCAGATTGATTTTCAATACTGTGCTAATACCTCAGATTGATTTTCAATACTGTGCTAATACCTCAGATTGATGATCAATACTGCGCTGATATCTCAGATTGATGATCAATACTGCGCTGATATCTCAGATTGATGATCAATACTGCGCTGATACCTCAGATTGATGATCAATACTGCGCTGATACCTCAGATTGATGATCAATACTGCGCTGATACCTCAGATTGATGATCAATACTGCGCTGATACCTCAGATTGATGATCAATACTGCGCTGATACCTCAGATTGATGATCAATACTGCGCTGATACCTCAGATTGATGATCAATACTGCGCTGATATCTCAGATTGATGATCAATACTGCGCTGATACCTCAGATTGATGATCAATACTGCGCTGATACCTCAGATTGATGATCAATACTGCGCTGATACCTCAGATTGATGATCAATACTGCGCTGATACCTCAGATTGATGATCAATACTGCGCTGATACCTCAGATTGATGATCAATACTGCGCTGATACCTCAGATTGATGATCAATACTGCGCTGATATCTCAGATTGATGATCAATACTGCGCTGATATCTCAGATTGATGATCAATACTGCGCTGATATCTCAGATTGATGATCAATACTGCGCTGATATCTCAGATTGATGATCAATACTGCGCTGATATCTCAGATTGATGATCAATACTGCGCTGATATCTCAGATTGATGATCAATACTGCGCTGATATCTCAGATTGATGATCAATACTGCGCTGATACCTCAGATTGATGATCAATACTGCGCTGATATCTCAGATTGATGATCAATACTGCGCTGATATCTCAGATTGATGATCAATACTGCGCTGATACCTCAGATTGATGATCAATACTGCGCTGATACCTCAGATTGATGATCAATACTGCGCTGATACCTCAGATTGATGATCAATACTGCGCTGATACCTCAGATTGATGATCAATACTCGTTACATTACTGCATAAAGGAAGCCTGTGGATTGTTCCTGTTCATCGCTGCTGTGGGTTAGCAGGTCTTCAGTTCTGCAGGTTCAGCTTGGCTGCTGGAGGCTTTGTGTGTCCGCTGTTTGGGTTCAGCTGTGGTCTACCAGCGGTGAAGATCTGCTGGAGATTAGGGGTTTTATAAGGATTATAATAAAGAATGGCTGTATATTCACTACAGCATATGAATATAAGCAGGACACGAGTGTTTCAGATCATTACTGCGATCATCTGAACAGCTTCACATCAGCGCAGATCAGACACGATATGGAGGAATGTGTTCGCCAGGAAACGGAAGCTAAGATTGTCCTTTCCTCTGCTGAGACACTGACACAGACCTGAAATGAGGAATAAATGTAGATGGTGCATGATTTCAGCCTTTGGGAACCGAAGAGGAGAAAGGAGACATTCACTGTTAGCCCCGCCCTAAAGGACTGTTGACCCCTCCCCAAGTCCCTGATAGCCCCGCCCTAAATGCCCTGACAGCCCTCTGCTGATTTCAGTAAAGTGATGCTACTCTTCAGCTTTGGGGAACTGATTGACTGTGTGATGATGAAAGACTGTTCTGGAGTCAGTGCGGCTCTAGAGTAGTGGTGTTTCTACAGGTGTGTGTTTCTGCTGCAGTGTTTTACCTGTGTGATGTGATGAATATTATAATAATTCCAGCACTCTGCTTTACAGAACTGGAGGATTTTCCTTCATTAAATCTTGCTGCTGTTGTGAGAGTGTGTGTTCTGTGTGTTCTGCTTCAGTTTAATACAGGACTGCTTCACTCCCGCTCGAGCGTCATCGTCCTGTGTTTGCTCTTTACGCCACACTTGCTGCTAACAGTACAGGAGTGTTACAGGGGATTTTCATGTCATCCCAGATAAGCATGTTATTCTCTCATTATCTGTATATTCATTAGATGAAGAGCACTAACTGTCCGCCTCACACTCCTGCCGTTTCCTCTCTGTTCTGCGCTGTTCCAGTAGATAGACGATGATTTTCAGACGACTGTTCAGCTATAAAAGTGCTTTAATCATGTTCATAAAGTGAGGATCTGAAGATGCTTCTGTCTCGCGCACTCACACACACACACACACACACACACACACACACACACAGGGAAATAATCCACCGCTGGGCGATCAAACCTCCTCCGTGCCAGCTTCACGTAATAAAGGCCGGTGTGTTACACTGCGTTTCAGAAGTGAGTGATGTTTGGTTGCATCAGTTGTTTACCACCAAATTTCCGTCAGATCCAATGGCGAGTTGCATCACTGCCGATCGCTGTGAAGGACGAGCACTTCCTGCCCGAACCCGCCATCCCGAGCCAACCATATTCATTACCGTCCTTATCCATAAACACACACACACACACATGCAAACGCTTCTTCAGAAATCCGCTTTCACACACACATTGCATACGGGCTTCAGTCTCCAGAACGCTGAGCTCTGATTGGCTGCCGCTCTGGAGGTGTTGAATAATGGGAGTGATGGAGCCGTGGCTTTAAATGAGCCGCCGTCGCTCAGAGCTTCACCTGCAGGACCGACGACAGGTAAGAGATCTTTACCGTGCTCCGCTTTACAGAGGCTGACAGCAGGTTTATGTTCAGGTTAGACTGATGACCTGCTGCCTGAACCGCTCAGATTATATGATCAGAGCATCATGTCTGCTTTACTGGGTTAGACTGATGTTGGGAATTACAGATGTCTGAGATATGAGAATGTATAGATGAAAACTTCACTTCAGTGTTTACATTTGCAAAGGTCCAACATGTCATGTAAATGAGCTTCATCAGGCTTCTGTGCTGTAATGGTGTGTAAATTAGACATTAATGACAGTGTAATAACCATCAGCATCAGGTGTTCTGCTCTGTAGTGTAGAGCAGATGAAGAGAACAGTCAGTCTGTTATCTGATTAGTGTGTACAGCATGTCTGTGCTGCAGTAGATGATGATGTTCAGTGACGGTGTGCTGTCCATCTGCAGAATACTGTCAGATACTGAAGGTGTTCTGCAGATGTGCCTGCATTTGACCCCTGCCTGACCTTTGTTTAGCCCATATCTGTCCTGTTTGACCCCTGCTCCACCTGTTTGACCCCTGCCTGACCTTTGTTTGACCCTTGTGTGACCCCAGTTTCACCTGTTTGTGGTCTTGTGTTTGAGCTGTTCTTGGCCCATCTGACCACTGCTTGACCCGTCTGACCTCTGTCCAACCCCTGTGCCTAACCGTTGTCTGACCCGTGTACCTGTCCCCTGTGCCTAACCCCTGTCTGACCTGTGCCTGACCTCTGTCTGACTCATGTGTGTCCCCCACAGTGGTCCCCATGGATCTGCCTGGACTGCTGAACTCCTCAGTGCTGCTGGTCCTCCAGCGGCCGCTGAACAGCTCCTCTGTGCCGCTGACGATGCTGGACAACTGTGCAGAGATGCCAGCTGCTCTCCTCTTCTACCTGGTGCTGCAGTTCATCAACATGTTCCTGGGTGTCCCGGCGAACCTGATGGTGCTGTGGTTGATCCGACGGAACCGGCGTGACTCGTCCAGCTCCGACATCTTCATGGTGCAGCTGGCGGTTCTGGATGCCGGCTTCTGCCTGATCCCACCGCTGGAGCTGGTCAACATTGTGTACCGGAGCTCCAGCCACATGTGGTTCGTGCTGCGCTTCTTCTATGGTGTGAAGGATTCATCTCCGCTGTTCCTGTCCTGCATCTGCCTGGACCGCTACGCTGCCGTGTTGCACCCGGTGACCTTCAGTGCGCTGCAGGACCGCCGCCACCGCTCTGTGTGTGCCGCCGTCGTCTGGGTCGTCACGCTGCTCTACGCCGCCGCCAAGTGTGCCGGAAACATCCCCAACTTCGAGAAGGTGTTCACGGTGATGATCCTGGTGGCGTTCGCCTTCATGCTGTTCTGCAACGGCTCCATCTTGTGGGCCCTGCGGCGCTCGGCCCCGGGCAGAGACCATCGGCACCCGGTCAAGAAGAAGGCCTTCCGCACCGTGCTGCTGATCCTGGCCATCATCGTCTTCAACTACTTCCCTCCGGTGGCACTCTTCCCCTTCCAGGAGTACTTCCCCCCACAGGTCTTCCACTGCTGCGTGCACTACATCGCCTTCGGCTTCATGGACATCAGCAGCAGCATCCAGCCGGCGCTGTACCTGTGGAGGGAGCCCAGATCGCCGCCCTGCTGGAGGAGACGCAGCCGCGCGGAGGAGCCACTGAACACCGTCAGCCGCAGCATAGACCTGCACTGAACAGGTGATGAACAGCCTGATGCAGTGTGTTTGTGCTTCAGCTGGAAATACACACACAAACACACACACACACACACACACACACACAGATGTGTGCACAGCTAATGCATGTGTTATATTTGGTAGTGTCCTGCAGGAGATATTTCACATTGGTTGTTTATATTCAGTCCACTAAACACAGCTACAGCAGAGTGTGTAAGTGAGTGTCAGGGTTCATACAGGCACAGCCTAATGAAAATCAAGGACTTTTAAGCACTTTTACCAGCACCTATTTTTATTTTCAAGACTGACCCACAACGTATTGAACACCTGAAATGTCTTCTCAGCAACCCAAACATTGCATAGAACTTTATACAAATAAAAACCATTAATAATCATAACAATTAATTAATCGTATATTAATAATATAATAAACCTGCACTAAATGTGCTTGTGAAATGTTTATTTTTGTACTCAAGTTAAAATACAGTTACGCTGCTAAAATAATAAACATTTTAGTAAATAATACTAATATTAGGGAAAAGTACAAATTACTCTTATAAAAACTACTCGGAGTACAAGATAGATATTTTTGGAGGAAAAAGTCTGATTTTCATTGAGGCCTTTTGAAAAAAATTATAATAATACATTTATTTAAATTGTTTAATTGCTACATAAAAAGGAATTTGCACTAACAAAGGAAGTATGGTCGATTTATCCTTTCATGACAATGAACCTTTTTCAGTAGCACTGGCAAAACTACCACAACCTCTAAAAGGCCATAGAGACACTTTTGTCCTTTTTTAAACAATATTTTCAAGCTCTTTAATTAAAGTATATGATGAAAAGATTTAAATATATAGTCTTTATTTACATATTCTACACTATTTTTCTTTTTGCTGGTTCTTGTCTTTAAATATGGCAGATGTGTTTCTTAAATAGCTGTACAGCACATGGAGGTTTTATTTTACACTTAATCTTAAACTGAAATAATTTTGCGAAAAAGACAAGTACACTCAGTAATAAAATAATAAAACAAATGACTTAGTTTGACTTGAGGTATTTGAGGTATGACGACACTACATTTCTCAAAGCGCGTTTTTCAGAGCCTTATTGTTTATTTTGATAAATGTAACAACAGATTGCTTTGACCTGTGATGCCTGCACAATGCAGTGATGCTTTAAGACAGATCAGGATACAGCTATTATGTATAAATCACACAAATACCTCATCCAGAAACATTTATAGCAGAATTCTTTTGTCGTAAAGAAATAAAAAAGTTCCACCTTTGCTCAAAGTAAGATTGACTTCATGATACAGCCAAATAAGAAGTCCGTTAGCATTGTCATCGATCATGCATCCATCTAATTCTAAGCACTTGATAGTTTTTGCCTAAATTTAGTCAAGTAGCAAAGATAAATCATTTCTACTTTAATAGTGAAGAGATGGCGATTGTAAACAGTCTGAGCACTCACACAATGATGGTGATGATGAGAGGAGTTGCAGTTCATTTGTAAGACTATTCAAGAGCTCGCATCTCTGTTTTTGCGATTATCGTACATGACTGCGCGCTCATGTTAAAATAAAGCACTCGCCATATTTGCAGAAATGAATAATTGCACAAAACCTGCATTCCTGCGCTGACATTCAGACTGTATTTAGAAGAGTGACAGATCAGAGGAAGAGTGTGTAGATCATCGAAATGGCAGGAAGTATGGCCGCGGTGTAATTACTCTTGCTAATAACATAGACATCCCTATGGTGAAACCATCCGAACAGCATTATTCCAATAAAACATTTCATTTTAAGGTGTTTTTTCTGCCACTGCAACACAGAAACGCCCTTATCCCGCCCCCTTCGTTTAAGGTAGTTTGTGCAGGTATTATCGCATTAAATTGTCACTAAAGTTCACTTTTTTATTTTTTCAGCGTGAAAATTGCATATAAATTCTCCTTGTTAGTTTTAAGCACTTTTCAACAAAACAAGCCAATTTTCCAGGTATTCCCGGACTTCAATTTCTAAAAGCCAAATTCAAGCCCTTTAAGCACCTTGTGCGAACCCTGGAGTGAAGGCCCGCTGATAAGCTTATATGCACTGGATATCCTGAGTGTCCCACAGCTGATCCTCTCCTTTATCCTGAAGTAAACTGCTGCTGTTCCTCAGGAAACCCTTCAGCTCCACAGTCTGGTGTGTTTGAACTCCTCTCAGATATTCCTGGATGATTCTCATCTTTCCTCTCAGTCATTGTTTGTGACTCCTGATGAAGCTGCTGTTGTTCGTATTTCACTGTTGCTAAAATCCTTCATTGCTAAGCAGCAGAAGCCAAATCAGCATTAGCCAATCACATCGTAGTGAAGAATCAAATTTACTAGCCAATCAAATTCCCGGACCGATGAGGGAGGCGGAGTCAGGAGGGTTACTATAGAACATTTATGGAATGTAAACAAAAACAATGGGTCCCAATGCATTTCCTGTTTTACATGTTTAATTTCTACAGCTTCTGAGAATCCAAACATGACCACATACTGATAACTAATGTTAGGACAGCTGTTTTAATGTGACGTTATGATTGAATCTCCTCTGGTTACAGGTATGAAATAGTTTGATAACAAGCAGCAAATGTTCATGGGCCAATGACAGGACCACACTGATATGGTCTACAGTGATCATAACAAGATTTAAACACTGAACACAGCAGAGCTTCCTGAAACCAGTCGTGTCTCATATAACCATTATAGAAATGAAGGACGTCAATTAAACTCCATTAATTAAACTCACATTAACCTCAGAGAAGCCGATCAGTGTCCAAAACTCGCTCATCAGCGGAGCACATGGACTACACACCATCCATGACTTCACATCTCAGCCTTTAGCGACTACTGAAATACATCCAGGAGGAGACGGCTCTGAAGAGACTGAGCATAGACATCTCTAAAGTAAACTAGTTTAAATTAAATAAATCTGTTTTATTAGCTCGTTCATTCTTTTCCCCTCAGCTCAGTCTGTTGTTTATCAGGGGTCTCCACAGCGGAATGAACCGCCTTTATTAGCTCATGTGTTACCTCTTTTATTTTCCTTATTTGCATTCATTTATATTTACTGTGTTTGTGCGTTTGCTCCTCCATCAGCATCGGGTGAGCCTTCTAGTTTCAGCTTTTTTAATGATTTTCCCCGAGCAAAGAAAGAAAGTTCTGGAGAACAGAACAGACGTCAGAACACTGCTAATGCAGACGCATGCCTTTATATCATACTGTAGGTGTCAAACTGGAGTCCTGGAGGGCCGCAGCTCTGCACAGTTCTGCTCCAGCCCTGATCAAACACAGCTGATCCACTAATGAAGGTGTTCAACACTACAGGAGCCTGTTGAGCAGTGCAGAGCTGCGGACTCTCACACCACTGCTTTAGCAGTTTATTGTGATTAAAGATGTTTTATTTTAATATTAATGATAAATAATTTAAATATTAATATTTATTTTCAGTAAACCGCCTGATTCTACAGTCACGCGTGAATGAAGAGAGCGGCGGCACCTGAACTCTGCTCTGTGTTTCAGATGCTGTGATGGAGGAACTGACGCTCATTCACACAAAGACAGCCCATAATCAGAGGATCAGTGCTGAAGACTCCTGCATCTGCTCATCTACTGCACCTTCAGCTCCACTTATTCAGGATGCATGTTCAGGTGTCCTTCATCAGTGTACTGTAGAGCGCTGCCACATCAATACACTAACAAATAAACAACTACATAAATACAGTATCAGCCTGCTGTGTGTTCCTGGAGATTTATGGAGCTTCTCAGATCTAAACAGAGTCTACAGAGAGCAGACAGACCAATGAAATGAGGGATTAAATGACAGAAAACAATATTAATAACCTTACATAAATACATTACACTATGAGCATACGCTGTTATTAGCATAGGCTGTTATTAGCATACGCTGTTATTAGCATACGCTGTTATTAGCATACGCTGTTATTAGCATAGGCTGTTATTAGCATACGCTGTTATTAGCATACGCTGTTATTAGCATACGCTGTTATTAGCATAGGCTGTTATGAGCATACGCTGTTATTAGCATACGCTGTTATTAGCATACGCTGTTATTAGCATACGCTGTTATTAGCATACGCTGCTTTCTGTGCTGCTGTGGTTGAAAGATTACATGTGTTGATTTAGCGGAGGCTTTAATCCAAACACACTCGCACACGAGAGATTAAAGTGTTTGATCATGAATATCGATGAGGAGTGACAGAACCAGACCAGTTGATCACGGGCCGTGAAAACACACACACACACACACACACACACACACATGTCTGTCCTCACAGCCTCATCACAGCCCTGCTGCTGAAGGACCGACTGACAGTAGTGGAGCAGCTGCAGATTCAGGAGCGTCCACTAGAGGTCAGTGAGCGACCGTCACAGCATTCATTCATTCAGCTCAACCCGTGATTTATCAGGGGCCGCCACAGCGGAATGAACCGCCAATTACTCTGGTATATGCAGATAATAAACCACACACGCACTTCATTAATTACTAATGAGGGGATGCAGAACTGAAGGTGTTCGTCACTGAGTCCCGCTCTGGTCAGTTGACCCCTGACCCCCGGCTGACCCCTGACCCCCGTCCGCTGCGCTGTGCGTCCTCTGGTGTTTCCTCAGGGAGGATGGGTCGCTGTAGATGCGGTCGCAGTGTCCGCAGCGGTGCCGCTCCTGCCGGCTGTGCACCAGCGCGTGCCTCTTGAGGTGTCCGGCGCGGCTGAAGCTCTTGCTGCAGTGGCTGCAGGCGTGCCGCCGCTCACCCGTGTGTGTCAGCAGGTGCAGCTTCAGGCTGCTGGCCACGGTGAAGCGCTTCCCGCAGCTGCTGCAGCCGTACGGCCGCTCGCCGGTGTGCATGCGGCGGTGGATGGTGAGGTGTCCGGCCTGGCTGAAGCGCTTGTTGCAGAGCTCGCAGTGGTACGGCCGCTCGCCGGTGTGTGTGCGCTGGTGCGTGCGCAGGTCTCCCGCACCGTTGAAGCGTTTCCCGCAGCTGCTGCAGCCGTACGGCCGCTCGCCGGTGTGTGTGCGCTGGTGGCTGCGCAGGTTTCCGGCGTTGGTGAAGCTCTTCCCGCAGGCGCTGCAGGCGTACGGCCGCTCTCCGGTGTGTGTGCGCTGGTGCACCTTCAGCTGGCTCTGCTCGTTGAAGCGTTTCCCGCAGACGCTGCAGCCGTGCGGACGCTCGCCCGTGTGCAGCCGCCGGTGTGTGCGCAGCTGCCCCCGGTGCCCGTAGCTCTTCCCGCAGACGCTGCAGATGAACGGAC
>LR812522.1:44074757-44077257 GCA_903798195.1 Danio kyathit | reverse complement strand
ATCTGGAGCTGTGGTCAGATCTGGAGCCTCTGGAACCACAGTCAGATCAGGAGCCTCTGGAGCCTAGGTCAAATCTGGAGCCTAGATCAGATCAGGGGCCTCAGTCAGATCTGGAGCCACAGTCAGATCAGGAGCCTCTGGAGCCTAGGTCAAATCTGGAGCCTAGATCAGATCAGGGGCCTCAGTCAGATCTGGAGTTGCAGTCAGATCCGGAGCCTCTGGAGCCTAGGTCAGGTAAGGAGCCTCAGTCAGATCTGGAGCCTAGGTCAGATCCGGAGCCTCTGGAACCACAGTCAGATCAGGAGCCTCTGGAGCCTAGTTCGAATTTGGAGCCTAGGTCAGATCAGGAAGCTCTGGAGCCTAGGTCAGATCTGGAGCCTAGGTCAGATCTAGGGCCCTCAGAGCATCCAGACACACAAAATATGGCAACAGGGATCAGCCTCATCATACAGCACACGACCTCGGCGGAGCCCCTCATTAATGGTACGGCTGAGATGGAGAACACGGCCCAGCCGGTGAGCAGGACTAAGCTGGAGAACAAGGCCCAGCCAGTGAACAGGGCCGAGGCTCAGCGTTTGGCAGAGAAACTCTACAGACTAGATGGGTTTCAGCGCACAGATGTGGTCAGGCATCTGGACAAGGAGTAAGTCTTCATGTCTTTCAATTAATTTTAAAAGAATAAGGACAACTCAGTTTTATTAATGGTACTGTATAAAAATGTCCACAATCGCATGAAACAGCACACTTCAACACTTTCAACAACAATAATAATCATAAATGTTTCTTGATCAACATTTGAAAATGTTAAATGTATTTGTAGAAACATGTATGTATTGTGTCATGTTGTGTTTCGATCTCTAAACGCAAGTGTTTGTATTTGCTCCTAATTTTCTTGTATGTTATTTTTGCAGTAATGACTTCAGTCGAGCCGTCGGGGAAGAGTATCTGCTGTTCTTTGACTTCACCGATCAGAGTCTGGAGCTGGCGCTGCGGTAGGCCAAACACACATATGGAGGCGAGTCCAGACCAGCTTCACACCTGTGTTTTCATCCCTCAGGTGTTTCCTGAAGGAGGTGGTTCTGCTAGGCGAGACTCAGGAGCGCGAGCGTGTCCTGCAGCACTTCTCCTGTCGCTTCCAGCAGTGTAACCCCGAGGCCTTCGACTCCACGGCCAGTGTGCTCACACTCACCTGCGCCCTCATGCTGCTCAACACAGACCTGCACGGACAGGTGAGTTTCTCACAGCTCTCCATGTCACAGAAAACGCTTCCAGGTGTGTGTGTGTGTGTGAAAAACTTGTGTGTGTCTCCAGAACGTTGGGAAGCCCATGTCCTCAACAGACTTTGTGTCGAATCTAGAGGGCATGAATGGAGGCGAGAGCTTCAGCCGGGACCTCCTGAAGGTGAGTCTATTTCTCCTGCACTGCAGCTGCTATGTGTCCGCTGTGTTCAGTACTGACCTGTTTCTCCTGCTCTGTGTCCGCTGTGTTCAGTACTGACCTGTTTCTCCTGCTCTGTGTCCGCTGTGTTCAGTACTGACCTGTTTCTCCTGCTCTGTGTCCGCTGTGTTCAGTACTGACCTGTTTCTCCTGTGCTCTGTGTCCGCTGTGTTCAGTACTGACCTGTTTCTCCTGCTCCTGCAGCCGCTGTGTTCAGTACTGACCCGTTTCTCTTGTTTCTCCAGAGTCTCTACAGCTCCATCAAGAGCCAGCCGCTGCAGTGGGCCATGTGAGTACTTGTATCTGCGCTGCTGGATGTTCGACTCTGGCTGCTGTCTGACGCTCTTCTGTTTCTCACAGAGAGGACGAGGTTTTGGCCAAATCCCTGATGCCGGAGTCAGACGGCGAGCAGGACGGGCCGCTGCGCTCCAAGAGTAACCCGTTCCAGGATCTTCCACATGACACCAAGGCCAGCGTCTTCCACAAAGGCTTTCTGAAGCGGAAAGCACATGCAGACATCGACGGCAAACGCAGTGAGTTCCCTGTCTGGATTAAGAGCAGTTCAGGATAAGCACACATGAGGAGGGGTTACTGCTCCTCTACTGAGTGTACAGTCAGTGTGTTTGCAGAATAATAACCGCCTGATTTGCAGCTCCATGGGGGAAACGAAGCTGGAAGACGTTTTATGCCATGCTGAAGGGAATGGTGCTGTACCTGCAGAAGGTGTGTGTGTGTGTGTGTGTGTGTGTGTGTGTGTGTGTGTGTGTGTGTGTGTGTGTGTGTGTGTGTGTGTGTGTGTGTGTGTGTGTGTGTGTGTGTGTGTGTGTGAGCAGATAAATGTGTGACTGACCCGGTTTGTGTCCTGCAGGATGATTATGTGAAGGACGGTCAGGGCTCAGACGAGGTGCTCAGTGTCCATCATGCGCTGGCCGAGCAGGCGCTGCAGTACACCAAACGGCCACACGTGTTCCGGCTGCAGACGGCCGACTGGAGGGTGTTCCTGTTCGAGGCCCCGTGAGTGTGTGTTTAGGGTCTCTTTGAGTCCCAGTGAGTGTGTGTTCAG
>LR812522.1:44015420-44074257 GCA_903798195.1 Danio kyathit | reverse complement strand
TCATTTTTACTGTTTTATTAATCAGCATTAAATATACAATTAAATGAACAATACATTTCCAACATTAAATAAACAATTGTCTCTAAAGTTGTCTATTTATTTATACATTTCAAAATGATTTTAAATGCTTTTTTTATTGCTTTATTAAAAGACATTTAAATATGTCTCTTTATTTCTTCATTTAAATTCTGATTTATTTATGTACATTTTTATGCTTCAATTATTAAACTGATCATTTGATTCTTTGTTTTATTTCTAACTGGCACTCCTGGTTCTTCATACCTGTAGAAGAATATAATAATGTTGTTGTTGAATCATGTGACACTGAAAACTGGAATAATGATGAGGAATCACAGGAATCTTTCAATTATAGGAATAAATTAAATTCAAAAGCACATTTAATTAAAAAATATGTCAACTTGTAATAATATATCACAATTTACACTGTGTTTTTCATCAAATAAATGGATCTTTGGTGAGCAGAATTATCATATTTTAATAATGTTAAAGAATCTTACTGTTTCCATTCCAGATTTTTGACTGGTAGTGTATACAGTAAAACACACTAATATATAATAAATTAAGCTGAGTAATTATTTTAATTATATAATTATATTATTTGAATTTACTTCATTGTTTTGTAACATTTACCAGTGAAATAATTAAAATTTACTTTAAAAATAAAAAACAAGTACATTTAAGTCATTAAAAAAATGTTAATCTCTGAAATAAAACTGAATAAATGTAGTTAACAGCATGAATCGATGCAATAGTAATTCTAAAGCAAAATGCAAACATAATAATAATAATAATTGAAAGATTCAATTTAAATGCAGTATGCTACTTAAATGTCCTATATTTGATCCACATGTTCAATAAACATAATTAAACCAAATGTTAAACAAAGCCGCCTGTTTTTATTAAACAGTTGTTCTTCAAATCTGTGAAATATTATCACCATTTTAAATATCTGTGTCGTACTCTTAGAAGAGCATAAATGCATTGGAGAATATTTGAGTTATGGCTGAATCAAGGGAAATGGCAACGTGTGGCACATAATAAATGTGTTTGAGTTTCTGTGGTGTCCGAGCGCCATCTGCTGGGTGATGTCGGTAGCGGGAGAGTGATGCTTTCAGTTTCACTTTCAGTTTGAAATAAACAGCGTTAAAACGTTGTGCTAACAGTTTAGATATTTCCATCAAGGGTAATACCCTGTAAGCATCATTTATGTTGACTGATATGATAAATGTAACGACTTTTCTGTTAAAGAATAGGTTTGATTTGTATAACTGATCATTCATGATGGCTAATTCATCAGGATAACATTATTACGTGATAAAACACACTGCACAAGATTTATATGAGAGGAAAAGAGATTTATTTGTGTTTCAATGTTTTACAAAAAAGAATAAAGACAAAAAGAGCCAGATCTTCAAACTGCATCTGTGGTTCTTTATGCCTTTATGTTGCTGACTGAACAGTTAGGCAGCCAGTCTTAGTGAGGCCAGTACAAACCGTTTTATTATTGAATGTCGTTTCAAATGTCATTTATTCCCGTGATTCAAAGCTGTATTTTCAGCATGGAGATCTGCTGTTTTTCTGTGATCATGTTATCGGGACAAAATCACTAACGGTGATTCTTACAATTATTAAAAAGAAAGTTCAAAGTAATAGCTTTTATAACATTGCAAGATTTTTAAACATTGTTCATGTATTTATAATGTTTAAAGTATTGCAAATTAAAGCTATTATTTTGAACTTTAATTTTTATCTAAGACTCATTTACTGCACACTGCTGTTCAGAAAGTAAATGAAATGAATTACAGTAAAAACAACTTAGTTACTGAATTGTTCATTCAATCTGACTGTAATTTATTGAAAATACTTGATAATATAATTAGAAATATTGAGATTATTCAGAATGATGGAGTAACAGCGACCTTTATTTTAAGTAGAAAAATGTATTCTCAGTTTATCTAAAAACAGTAAAGCTTGACCATTAATTAAACTGACTTGAAGCTCTTTAGTTAACTAAGAAGTTCTATAGTGAATTACTGGATACACCTTTTAAAGTTCACAGCTGTCACAGTCAGAACAGATACTCCACCCTTCCTGATTCCTCGTCTGGTCACCGTCCTGTTCGTCTTCCTTTGTTTCTGTTCCAAGACCCACCACTGCAACGACAATAACCCACCACTGCACCCACAATAACCCAAAACCCCACCACTGCAAACAAAAGCTATAAAGGGTAGCACTGTTAAACAGCATGGTTGTCTTGCACCCATTTTTCAAGACTTTGAAACTCCTGAAAAACATGGTGTATACATTGAACAGTAAGTGATTGTGTAAAAGGAAGTCTATTTTCGTGTCATGTGATGATCTACACTCTCAGAAATAAAGGTACAGGAGCTGTCACTGGGGCAGTACCTTTTCAAAAGATACATATTTGTACCTAAAGAGCCCACAGTGGTACCTCAAAGGTGCATATTAGTGCCCAAATGTACCTAAAAGGTACCTTTGAGGTACCATTATGGACCCTTCAGGTACAAATATGTACCTTTTGAAAAGGTACTTCCCCAGTGACAGCTCCTGTACCTTTATTTCAGTGAGTGTAGGTGCTCATTCCATTGGTTGGATTACAGGAGAGTTTCACTGTTAAACACCCATGTAGATTTTGCTTTGCCAGGAGGTGTGAAATCCAGGAAAAGGGGGTCCCGTCAGGAGCATTCAAACTGAGAACCAAAGAGGAACATGACAGGCACGTTGTTGAAGTGGTCCAATCATATCCACTATGCTGTTGTGTTTTGGTCTGTCTCTGCAGTCTATTTTAAATTCACCTTTAGATTTTTGTTTGCACAGCTTATATGCACCTTTCTATTTCGCACTACTTTTAATATTGTTCACAAATAAAAGCTCTTGTTAAATAATTGGGGATTGTCTTTGTTTTCTAACATGAATATAATAGTTCACACCATGTTTCATAATATAACCATAAAAAGATGCTAGCAAAATGTCATCTGAAAGGTTCATGGCTCTTCTGAAATATCATGCTTTATTATAATAAATAAAAAGCATATATATTCAAATTAATACAATATATAGAGGTCCCTATTCCATTGTAACTATTTGAGGTATCAAACTGGTTTTGGTGAAGAACTATGCTTACTAATGGTTGTCTAGTAATTTAAAAATGTGAAAGGCACCATTCAGATGTAAAAACTGTAACGATTTGGGGAATCAAACAGGTATTAAAGACAACTATGCTTATTTGCATCTAAGGATCTAAAGCAGGTCCTAATCATGTAAAATGATTTAGGCTGTCACGTTGGTATTGGCATGAACAGCTATACCTGTTAACAGGTTTCTTATATATGTAAGAAGGTCCTCTTCAGTTAATGGTCTGGCCTATCAGGCAGCTATTACTAAAGATAATTGCACATAATGATGAGCATTTATTTAATGGCTATCTGACACAAATATTACTTTCATTGCTGCAAACATGTTACAGAATTAAGTGCAGATTTTGTTTCATGTGATGTCCACCAGACCACCGCTGTAATTACACCATGATGAAAAAGAAGTCTGAGAAATGCTGTAGTTAGTGTAGGTGGAGCAGGTTAGTCAAATTAAAACTAATGCGCTGAAAGTGAACTCTTTTCATTGACTTGCCCTGTATAAACTGCCTATACAATAGATTTATAGATAATAGATACTTGTGATATAATTATTTTCTATGTATAAATGTATAGCTGCATGACAGATTTGATAGTGAATAACACAACAAAGGTAACTTCAAACTTAATGTACAGTATTTTATTTCTGAACAAATCAAAATACTGTTACAATCATTGCTGCTGCGTGAAAAACAAATGCAGAGCAGTTCTTGCATCTAAACCAATATAAGATGGTCTTTCAACATCTTCACCAAAACCAGCAGTGGACCACTCTGGCACAAACCTGTCCATGTGCAATTCACAAAGGTTATGCAGTGTACAGCATGTCTCAACCATATCAACAACAGCATTTACATTGCAGTCATTTCTTTTACTGAGACATTTCCACCTGCCTTTCAACCTCCCAAATGCATGTTCAACCACACAGCGGGCTCGACTTGTTCTTGTCTTGTACAGTTCTTGAGCCCCTGGATATGGTTTTAACAAGCATTTCTGCAGTGGATATGCAGAGTCAACAAGAATGAAGCAGCCTAAATCCGTTCCACATATGTTTTTTACTTTAGGAAAAGCAGTGGTGGATGTGGCCAAAGTCCAAAAGCATGTTTTTTTTTTCAGGACGCTGGCATCATGTTCTCTACCAGGCTGTCCAGCATTAAGGTCCCAGAAAAGGCCTTAACCATCCACAACTGCTTGTAAAATGATGAAATGCCAACCTTTTCTATTGTGAAAATCAGACTGGTATTGTGGAGGTTTCAGTATAGGAATGTGAGAACCATCAACAGCACCAACACATTGTGGAAGAAAAACTGCTCCGAGGAGAAAAAACTAATAGATGCTCAGTAGATGGGGAAAAAGAAAAAAAAAAACTCCAAAGGAAAAACTCCAGCAACACAAACTCTCCGAATAGAGGGAACAGTCATAGAAGACTAAAGTTGATATAAAAAGCAAAAAGGCGTCTCCGTAAGGGATAGCTCAAGAGGGTGTAATAACAATAATACCCGACAGAGGGCGATACCGCAGAACTCCGTATCCTAGGCCGATACACCCGCGAGGAAGAGTGAGAGCGCTTCGGGGCAGGGGAGAGCTGGAAGATGGTTCTGTAAAAGAGATCGGTGGGCTGAGCCCATAGCTGGACACGAGCTGTGCTCTCTCCTCACGCATGCAGGCTGTGACATCACAAGCAGACTCCTATAGAGCTCGCACTTGATCATGCGCTGATCACGAGCACAGGCAGCCAATCAGAACGCAGCTTAGGTCTGCGGTACATTGAGTGTATTATTGTCCGAAGTTTCATTCTGTTCAGATAGAAAGGTTGCATGCTTTGCTTTCCGCCTAACGCCAGTCAGTTTTGTGTGCGTCAATGATGAGAAGTAAGTGTTTATGCATCATTAACATAACTGGTACTACTGTTTCATCATTATATTATTGTATTAAGATTGTTGATTTATGCGCGAGCTCGTACA
This sequence comes from Danio kyathit, assembly GCA_903798195.1. Classification (NCBI taxonomy): domain Eukaryota; kingdom Metazoa; phylum Chordata; class Actinopteri; order Cypriniformes; family Danionidae; genus Danio; species Danio kyathit. Next base: position 44,069,120 of record LR812522.1, on the reverse strand, counting down.
TAATCGCGGACAGCCGCGGCTAGTATTAGCGATCTTTTATGTAAACATAATTGCTTTAAATGAGTATACATACATCGCCTAGTTGACCAATCGCTTTTGCTATATTTCCGCCTAAGTTAAAAGCTTGTTAATAGTGAGAATTATTCCCTTTTTAGAATTTTATCTGCCTTGCTTTATCCACTTTGCTTATGGATGTCAGTTATATATGTATATTGTAGTTCAGTGTTGTATATAAATAATTCAACTTGTTACTGTTATTCTTAATTTCTAAATTTACTTATTCATGTATATTTTCTTCCCTTTGTTTAGACCACACACATACACACCCCCATGTAAAGACTGTACCTTTTCAAGTGTGATGGACATTAAAGAACTTTAAATGGGGTTCAAGTCTCCGTGTCCTTACCGGCACTCCATGGCGACGGCCAAATTCACCTAAAAACCAGCCTAACTCCATTACAAAATTGGTCCTTCGAGCCGGAGCCGGTCGTTACCATGGAAACCCCAAAGTCAGCTCCAGCATCTTCCCGACGTCCACACAGAGTGATCCAGAGACCTGCCTACTTAGATGACTACATAGTCAACTATGCTGGAAACCCATCTAGCCAGCCAGTTGGACCTAAAGCAAAAGCAATAATGACCTCAACCCCCATCACTTCTAGTCAACCATATGGAACTGCTGGTTCATCAGAGGACTTCATGCAGCAGATGAGGGAGATTACAAAACAGCAAAGTGAGACTGCTAGGCGCCAAACAGAGCTCTTAGAGAAAGTCCTGCTACACAGTAGCCTGCAAGCATCCACCCCCTCCTCACGAGCATCATCACGGCATCAGACACCTCGGACCCGAATCCTGCAATCAGTGGAGAAGGGACAGCCGACATCTGAAGTAAGCCCTGATGTTGTTAGATTACAGTCTCCTCCCTGGCCACTGCCTAATAAACCCCCAACTGTGGAAGAGCTTTCTCAGGCGCTGAGGAAAACCCACCTCAGAGACACCTATTTCCAGTCACCTCCACCAGTGAGCAGAGAAACTACCTTAACGGCACACCAGTATGCCACACCATATAGCAGCTCTCCATCAGACCAAATTAGAACCCATCTGCATAACCAAGCAGAGCCATGGACTAAACCACTGCCTCCTCTCTCTGGACAGCAACCAATCCAAACCACCCAGCCACATTTCTATAACATGCCACCTACAGCTGTCCACCCAATACACAGCCGGTTCGTTTCAGAGACTGAGCCAATGCCAAAAACTTCATACCAAGCTCCAACATCTCAATTTAGGGCTAACACTATACCCTATGCACCTCCTCCTCCCTCATACTGGAGTCCAACAGTGGAAGGGCCCACCTTTCCAGATTTTTACAAAGAGGACAGAGCCCAGTATGTCGAACTTAGGATGGCTTTGGATAATTTGCTCCACCCTCAAATACCAGAGAATTATAAGTACTCAATCCTCCTGAAGCATGTGAAGGTACCTAATGCTCACAGACTAGTATTAGCACATGCCGAATCAGTCACTCCATACACAAATGCCCTGCAAGCCCTTGACAGAAGGTATGGCAGGCCCTACCAGTTTGTGCTGAGAGAAATAGAGACTTTGGAGAACCTACCACCTATACGCTCTGGTGATGAGCGGGCATTCGATGAGTTTTCTCTCAGAGTCCAAGCAATAGTCGGTATGCTTAAAGCCCTTAAGGATGATGGTGTTGAGGAACTGCACAGTGGGTCAAACGTTAAACGACTGTTGAACCGTCTCCCTCGTTCACAACAAACTCAGTTCAGGAGGCATCACCTCAAGAGAAACCCAGATAAAACTAAGTTCTCTCTCCTTGAGTTCGCAGATTGGCTGCAGCTGGAAGCTAACTGCTTAGAATTTGACCCAACTGATACGGCCAGAACCCTAAATCGAGATCAAAGAGCAGTCACTCGACCACAAACCAGGCAAACCAGCATACTGCATGGTGTTGACCAAAGACAGACTACAGAACAGGTAACCAAACCCACTGTAGTTCAGCACAAAGCACCTAACAAGCACAAACCTGTTTGTCCATACTGCAATACAGAACATTACCTCAGCCAGTGTACCACCTTTAATGCATTAACTAAGGAGCAAATTGTGGGCTGGATCAAAGAAAATAAACGATGCTGGAAATGTGCACGTTTACACATGGCTAAAGACTGTGACCTTCAGAGGCCTTGCCACCTGTGTCAAGCCAAACATCTCTCTGTGCTCCACAACATCAACCAAAGGAAAGCTGAAGTCACCAATGAAAGCAGTAGTTTATATAACTCAACCACAGAGACTCTGTACCTAGACCAGCCACGCTGTGGTGGCAAAGTCTTTCTAAAGGTTGTTAAGGTTACACTTCATTACCAACAGAAAGCTCTGGACACATTTGCAATACTTGACGATGGCTCAGAACGCACCATTCTGCTTGCCACCGCTGCACATCACCTTGGTTTAAAGGGCAAACCAGAACAGTTGAACTTACGGACAGTACACCAAGATATCAGGACATTACAGGGCACATCTGTATCATTCTGTATATCCACTCCAAGTAACCCCAGAAAGAAATATGCCATTCAGGGGGCCTTTACTGCAGAGCAGTTCGGATTAGCAGAATACACATATCCAGGGAGTACCTTGCAGAAAAAGTACAGACACCTCAGGGGCGTTCCCATACCACCCCTGCACAAAGCTTGTCCCCTGCTGCTCATTGGTTCAGATCACACTGAGCTCATCACACCAACTGAACCAGTGTTATTGGGTCCACCTGGGGGTCCAGCAGCGGTCAGAACTCGCCTTGGCTGGGCTTTGCAAGGTCCCTCCAAACATGTTCAAGAACAACTCCCAATCTCACAGTGCCTGTTCACATCTAATTGTTCCCCCTCTGCAGAACTATATCATCACATTGAAAGGTTATGGCAGATGGACATCCTGCCGTACAGAAACGAAAAAAGCGTAGTAAGGTCACAACAAGACCAGGAAGCCTTGAACATGCTTGAGACACAGACAGTGCAGGTGAAAGTGGATGGAATTGACAGATATGCTACCCCACTTTTAGGAGTCAAAACAATGACTTTACTGAATGCTCCGAAAGAGGCTGTGATGTGCCATCTTCGTAGCACTGAACGCCGTCTAACAAAGGACCCACCATTAGCCCTCAAATATCAAGAGGAAATTCAAAAACTGGAGAATGCTGGTTATGCCACTAAAATACCACCTCAAGAAGCAGCCCAATCTACAGAGTCATGGTATCTGCCCCACCACATTGTGACACATAATGGAAAGCACAGAGTAGTGTTCAATTGCTCTTACACATACAATGGAGAAAATCTGAACAAGCAGCTGTTGCCAGGACCAACATTAGGCCCCACTCTCCTTGGAGTGTTAATTCGCTTCAGAGAACATCGAGTCGCCATCAGTGGAGACATTAAAGGGATGTTTCACCAGGTCCGTCTGCTCCCCAAAGATAAACCCCTTCTGCGGTTCTTGTGGCGGGACCTAAAACCTGAAAATCCACCAGATGTGTACGAGTGGCAAGTCCTTCCATTCGGCACCACCTGTAGCCCCTGTTGTGCAACATTTGCAGTTCAGCGACACGTTTTCAGCCAGTGCCAGCAGGGTGACAAGCTACGACAGTCAGTTGAACATTCCTTCTATGTTGACAACTGTCTGCAGAGCACTTCATCTGCAGTTGAAGCCCGTGAACTAATCGATGGTCTAAGATCCATACTGGCTTCAGGTGGTTTCGAAATCCGTCAGTGGGCAAGCAATGAGGTCACAGTGGTCAGCCATCTCCCTAAAGAGGCCAGGTCAGAGAATACTGAGCTGTGGATTTCTCAAAGTCAGGCAGACCCCCATGAAATGACACTGGGACTTAGCTGGCACTGCGTACCAGACACCCTACATTACCGCCATCGCCCCCTGCCCTACCAGGAGGTAACAATGAGGAATATCTATCGTGTCCTTGCCAGCCAATATGACCCACTAGGCTACATCATACCCTTTACAACAAGGGCCAAAATCCTTGTACGTCAACTGTGGGCAAGAGAAAGAGAATGGGATGACCCTCTTCTTCCATCAGAACTGCTGCAGGCCTGGCAGAATTGGGAAGCTGAACTGAATCATCTTCCACAAATCACCATGTCTCGTTGTTATGTGTCAGCCACGTTAGATGTTCCAGAGGCAGAACGAGAGCTCCATATCTTCTGCGATGCCTCTGCAGAAGCATATGGGTCAGTGGCATACCTCCGTACTGAACATCAAGGACAGGTTGAGCTGGCATTCATTCATGCAAGATCTAGAGTGTCACCCAAAAGGCAACAATCAGTACCCAGGCTTGAACTGTGTGCTGCTCTCACTGGAGCACAGTTAGCCAAGCTGCTTCACAATGAGCTGTCACTTAAGATCAAAGACACATTCTTGTGGACCGACTCAACAACTGTGCTCACCTGGATCAAATCAGAATCCTGCAGATTTAAAGTTTTTGTGGGAACTAGAGTAACTGAAATACAAGAGCTCACTGAAGGTCACTACTGGCGGTTCGTAGATTCAGGAAACAATGTTGCAGATGACATCACACGTGGCAAATCCTTGCTCGAACTGTCACAACCTAACAGATGGAGTAAAGGGCCAGATTTCCTCTATCTACCACCCGCAAGATGGCCAGAAAGCCCTACTGTAGGACTCAATGCGGACCTGACTGAGCTTCGTAACACAAAGTTTTGTGGTCTCACCTTGGATGATTCTGGATCATCACTGCCAGATGCTAACCAATTCTTCACCTTTGAGGAACTCCTGGAGGCCACCTGTAAATCCTTACATGGGGCGGCAGGGGAGACCAGTGACCCAGAAGCCATACAGTACAGACAAGCTGAAACAGATTTACTAAGGCGAGTCCAAACAGACAGTTTCCCCTCAGAGTATCATGCTCTCACAGTTGGTAAGCCAATCCCATCATCCAGTCGTTTGCTTTCACTATCACCTGAGTTGGATAAAACAGTTACACTTATCCGTGTTGGAGGACGATTACGGCAAGCCCAGCACTTGTGTTACAGTACTGTACATCCCATAGTCCTGGACCCAAATCACCCAATCACCCGACTCCTCATAAAACAGTATGATGCCAAACTCGGTCACCCTGGTCCAGAAAGGGTCTTTGCTGAAATGCGAAGGTATTACTGGATTCTCAGAGGGAGAGAAGCAATACGGCGCCATCAACGTTCCTGTGTCGAATGTCAAAGGTGGAGGGCAAAGCCCAAAATCCCAAAGATGGCAGAACTCCCTCCAGCCAGACTTCGTCTCATGAAACCGCCTTTCTTTTCCACGGGAGTAGATTGCTTTGGCCCATTCCTGGTAAAACGAGGAAGGAGCAATGAAAAGAAATGGGGGATTATTTTCAAGTGCATGACAACACGCTGTGTGCACTTAGATCTTCTAGGCAACATGGACACAGACTCCTTTCTAATGGCTCTCAGACGCATGGTTGCTCGACGCGGAACTCCCTCTGAAATACTGGCAGATCAGGGCACTAATTCCGAGGAGGGGATAAAGAGTTACAGACTGCATTTACGGCCATGAGTCCCGATCTCCAAGCCCAGTTAGCAAAACAGAAAATCCAGTTCCGTTATAATCCTCCAAATGCCCCACATTTTGGAGGTATGTGGGAGCGAGAAATCCGCTCAGTCAAAGCAGCCTTACGCACCATAATAGGACCCCAAACTCTCACAGAGGAAGTCCTCGGAACACTCCTTATAGAGGTTGAGGCTATCCTCAATGCAAAGCCACTGGGTTACGTTTCTTCTGACCTGGCTGACCCAGATCCTGTGACCCCGAACTACCTGTTGATGGGGCGGCCAGATGTGTCACTACCACAAGTCATTTACCCAGAATCTGAGATCCTTAGTCGGAAAAGATGGCGGCACTCACAAGTCTTGGCCGACCAGTTCTGGACAAGTTTTATTAAGAATTACTTGCCCACCCTGCAACAACGTCAAAAATGGATGACAGACACCAACAACCTCACACCTGGAACAGTCGTGATGATAATAGATCACCAACTTCCTCGAGCCCTGTGGCCTGTCGGCAAAGTTGTTACTACATACCTCGGATTGGATGGTCGTGTTCGTTCAGCAAGGATAGAAGTAAAAAACAAACAATATCATCGTCCTGTGGCCCGTCTTATCACTCTGCCTGCTATTCCAGATGATAACTCTACAACGGACTAAATACAGAAACAGATGATTGTACATTTGCATAGCAAATGTAGGGGCGGCTGTAAAAGAGATCGGTGGGCTGAGCCCATAGCTGGACACGAGCTGTGCTCTCTCCTCACGCATGCAGGCTGTGACATCACAAGCAGACTCCTATAGAGCTCGCACTTGATCATGCGCTGATCACGAGCACAGGCAGCCAATCAGAACGCAGCTTAGGTCTGCGGTACATTGAGTGTATTATTGTCCGAAGTTTCATTCTGTTCAGATAGAAAGGTTGCATGCTTTGCTTTCCGCCTAACGCCAGTCAGTTTTGTGTGCGTCAATGATGAGAAGTAAGTGTTTATGCATCATTAACATAACTGGTACTACTGTTTCATCATTATATTATTGTATTAAGATTGTTGATTTATGCGCGAGCTCGTACATAATCGCGGACAGCCGCGGCTAGTATTAGCGATCTTTTATGTAAACATAATTGCTTTAAATGAGAATACATACATCGCCTAGTTGACCAATCGCTTTTGCTATATTTCCGCCTAAGTTAAAAGCTTGTTAATAGTGAGAATTATTCCCTTTGTAGAAGTTTATCTGCCTTGCTTTATCCACTTTGCTTATGGATGTCAGTTATATATGTATATTGTAGTTCAGTGTTGTATATAAATAATTCAACTTGTTACTGTTATTCTTAATTTCTAAATTTACTTATTCATGTATATTTTCTTCCCTTTGTTTAGACCACACACATACACACCCCCATGTAAAGACTGTACCTTTTCAAGTGTGATGGACATTAAAGAACTTTAAATGGGGTTCAAGTCTCCGTGTCCTTACCGGCACTCCATGGCGACGGCCAAATTCACCTAGCCTAACTCCATTACAGTTCGGTGGAATCGGGAAGGAGCAGCAGGCGAGCAGCAGGACTAAAAAGAAAACGGGAGCAGGCAAAAAACAAACAAACAAAAAAGGCCCTCAACCATAGAGCATAATCAAGGACACAAAAACTGACTGGAAGTCAGACTAGAGAGAGGATGGAGAACACGTGAGTGACATCAGCTTAATAGAACGTAAACGGGAGGATGGGCGGGGCTGTAGAAAGTAAACAAAAGACATGTGGCGAGTGATCAAAACAAAACGTGCTAAGGAACGACAATACGAACACCACAACAACAAGATTGAGGTAACGTTAGTTTTATATTCAGACATTCTCCTTAACAATACAGTTTCAAAAAGTATTATTTGCAAACTCCAAATAGTGAAATCATATTATCAGCAAATGACTATCAATGTAGAACATTGATCACAGTCAAATAAATAGTGCTAATGTTGTTTTGAGGTCATTCTTACATGCAATTTCAGACTTAATATTCAAAGTACCATGGCAAATAATATAGGGAGCGTGTCACTGAACAAATGTGAGAATATAAAAGCAATTTTACCCCAATAACAAGTAGCCCAGATGATCAAACCGAGAACATGACACATATTGGCCTAACACACACATTTAACTAATGTGGAAGATCAAGGCAAAGTCATATTTACAAGTTACTTGGCATTCGAAAGTGTTCTTGGAGCTTCGTATGATTACAGTTGAACCATTGAGGTAAAGTTGGTTTTATATTCTCACATTCTTTCAGTGACACACTCCCTATATTATTTGCCATGGTACTTTGAATATTGGGTTTGAAATTGCATGTAAGACTGACTTCAAAACAACATTAACACTATTTAATTGACTGTAAACAATGTTGTACTTTCATAGTCATTTGCTGATAATATGATTTGCCTATTTGAAGTTTGCAAATAATACTTTTTGAAACTATATTATTAAGGAGAATGTCTGAATATAAAAACCAACTTTACCTCAATAGATGAATCTCACATGGACAGCAATAATGAAGACCAAAAAATGCTTTTATGATATATATTTTTTAAATAACGGTAACAATTGAACAAAACAAACTCTTATACCTTAATTAACTGACAAGCTTTTATACCTCAGTTGGAAACTCTTGTGTTTGTGTAGGTAACACTGTATCTGTACTTCTCTATTTTAGTTTGACTCTTCATATATAACAGATAAATATAGAATTGACAAAATCCTGGTGTTATTAATATGTATAAATCTGTGTTTGCCATTAGTGGTGTAGTTAAGCTCATTCAGTGAGGTATATAGTTATAAGAGTTTATATTTACAGGATTTAGGAAGACCTGAGAACTTAAAAAGATTAAAAACAAAACTTCAGAGTTCATCACTGAGAGAGCTGGATAAGATCTAGAGCAGGGGTGTCCAAACTCGGTCCTGGAGGGTTTAGCTCCAACCCTAATCAAACACACCTGAACCTGCTAATCAAACTCTTACTAGATATACTAGAAACTTGCTGGCAGGTGTGTTGAAGCAAGTTGGAGCTAAACTCTCCAGGACCAAGTTTGGACACCTCTGATCTAGAGCCTCCAAATGTAATCTTTTACTAAAAAAAATCTTTGTACTATCCTATGTTTTTTAATTTAGCTTGATTCATTTAGTAGAGAGTCATTCCTGTTAGCTTTAATCTGCCTTTTTTATACAGACTACTGTATTATACATTTTAGTGATTGACCAAATATTAACTCAAATAAGTCTTACAGACTTATAATAAAATAATTATCATCATTGATCCTGACACCCGTATGAAGATTTCTTAAATTAAGTAAAAAATATTTTAATAAATATAAAAATATATGACTATAAAATATATAAGCCGTTTATGCAGAAATGTTAAAAGTGTCATTGATGTACCTGCTCTTTCTGGGTATTTTCTATTTAGTGTAGCTCATTTATTGAGGTCCTTTTGTTCAAGCTCTATGGATTAAAGTGCTTTAAAAAAATGTTTTTATTATCCAAAATAATCATTGTTTATCACTTAATCAAAACACCTTGTTTTGGGTTTACACTAATATATATTGGAAAGTTTTATATCTATAAATGTAAACCCTTTTTAGCATATTCAAACAAGCACTGGAACAGTATTGAGATACCATTCAACATCTGGTAGCCCAAAGTCTGATGCTTAAACTCCAAGAATTCATGCTTATTGTTTTGTTTAATAGGCCTATTTATGGATATTTATTTCCTTTTATTGTGCTCTCTCGTTTTCCCCTTATTTCTCATGCGTTTGTTATATAGGCTACTGAAATTTAATTCATAATTCCCTTGTTTAAAATGAACTATAGTTTATAAAGACTGTATTCTGTTTGATGTGTACTGTAAATATTTTGTTGTTATTGCAATAAATAAACAAACAAATAAATGAATGATCCCGCTATGTGATTGGTCATCATGACAGCAGCAACTTCGAGCCCCGAAGTGTCCGGCTTGACAGCTCCGTTTTCAACTCCGCCCCCGCCTGCGCTCGGCTAATCTCGTTGATCACCGGCTGCAGCTGTGCTTAATGTCGAACGCACCTTTAGTTTTAGTGGATTAAAAAAGTTTTTCAAAATTGTCTTAATGTTTAGAGTAAAGATTTTGATAAAATCCAAATGCTAAACATATGTGTGTCTGTCTGTGTATGCGTGAAAGTGGAAAACGAGGGAGTAATGTATCAATAATTCATGACTGCAACAATAAGGGGCAAAAAAAGCTAAACAAAAAAGACTTTTATTTTGGCGTGGGGTGTGACATCATAAGCCCGCACCGCTCCTGCACTGTTATTTCATAGATATCATTAGATGTTGCCTACCCTGTTGTTGTCTATTGGGAGGAATGCGTCAATAGAGCCGCCATTTTAGTACAGGGTAGCGCTCCTTTGAAATGAATGCGGGACCAAGGTGCAGTGGAGGACTGTGGCCATCCAGAGCCAGAGATAAACACATATACACATATATCTATGATCGGGAGTTTTCCCCGGTGGTCAGTATGCAATTTTTTTTTTTAATTACGAAAATTATAATTTTACATCACTTTTTTACATTAATGGATGAGTGATCGCACGTGCATTCCTGACAAAAAGCATGTGTTTGTGTGTATGGAAATGTACTATCCTCCCTCCCTGTTACATTTGATCTAATCCGTGTCCTGAAGCACACCCCCTCTCCTGCTTTCACTTCTCATTCTGACGGAGGGAGCGATTCATTTGTGAATGAATCCCTGTTATGAACGACTCGTTCGCTTAGCTGACAATAATACAAGTTTCTGGCACCGCAGCGTCTCATTGTCATATTTCTTTTGCACTGTTTGCTTTTTTTTATTCAACAAAACTAGCATAAGCCTGGTATTGAGTGCGAGTTGGTGCTACTTTGCCTTATGGTGAATGCAGTAAGTGACTGTATTATCATCAATAACATTACTTGTTGAGCACAAAAGTTTATAACATACAAAAACGTAAAAAACGAAATGTTACCTATGAAATGTGATGACTTTGTGCTTTGTTTTCTTTTTTTGCTCATTACTACACAGCGCTAAAAGTCCAGCATCTTCACGTTGTCACACTGTTTTGACTAGTGCAGTTGAATGACATTTGTGCTGGGAGCACTGTACCAATGTAGTGGCGCTATTGGAGAGGGAGTAAAATCTCTCTGTGGCAGGGGCAGCTGCCGCTAAACCTGCCACAGCTAAGTGCGCCTGCCACAAATACCTGCCACTCTTCCCGTCACCACTAGAGGCAGCTGCCTCCAAACCTGCCACTGTTGAGCGCGCCTGCCACGGCACCCGCCACGGTTTTATGCGCCTGCCACAAAGACCTGCCACTGTTTTGTGAGCCTGCCACGGCACCCGCCACGTTTATGCGCGGCTGATGCGGCATCCGCCACGGTTATAGGGGAAAGCGGGGCACAAAGTAACACTTTTTGGTTTTGGTCAAATAATGAACAAAGTAATAGGGTTAGACAGACCATTTTTCTTTTACCAACAACACACAAGCCTCTCCTACAAATGAGCACTGGAAATATGATCGCCGGACCTGTGATTTCTGTGCAGTATTGCCAAAAATGCCAGGAGTAAAAATGTTACTATTTACATCACCTGCGGGGCAAGTTGTAACAGACGGGGTTAAATGTAACACATGCTTATAAAGGCAGATTTCACACAATGAATTTAAATTCAGTTTATTTTAAATAGTAGCTATATTTCCTTGTGTTTCCTATTCATTGTTGGGCTATATTAACAGCTAAAATACAGTTAGCATATCGATTTTATTTTGAGTTGTAGCTCATGGCCCTAAAAATTTAAATGTAACCTGAAAATAAGTAATTAAAATAGACTTAATAAATAAATTAAACGACAGTAGGGCTAATATCATAATAGTTTATGATGGTGTTTTTACAAATGCCAACTGGACAATTTCACGAAAAAAAACACTTATGATAGCCTAACATAAATCTATTTTTACCTTTAAAATTATGAAAAAAAAAAGTTTTATATTGAGTTGCGTGTTATCTATGCCAAAATTTAACACATTTTCATGGTAATAACTGTGAGGTTTTTTCTGGCACATTTAGCTACTATTTTTTTTAAATGACATTAGACTGTAACATTCACCTTTTTCTTAACACTGATAAATGATTGGTTGGATAATAGGCAACGTGAAGCGATGACTCGGTTATGCTGATTTCACTATATTTATTTACCGGTTATACGAATTCCTGTGGGTTAGCTTGCATGTGTGTGCAAATTTTGATGTCTTTACCTAAAACTTTAAACATTTATATTATTTAATTTAAATGGAAAGAAATAAGCAGAATAAAATATAATTTAGGCTAAAGCACTTGTTTGGCACTGAAGCCATGATCCGTTTGCAATTATGTAAACCGTATCGTTGCATAACCTTTACTGATAAAATCAGTAATAACGAAAATGTGCATATTATTATTACTATAAAAAAGTATATTACTGCCTTAAGTCAGTAACTTAGGCAGTAATGCAAAGTAATAATAAATAAGTATATAAATAGCCTAAATGAAAGGAAAAAGAGCTAGGTACCAAAATCAGTCACCAGGTCTAGTGCCCCCCTACGGGATTAAAATGCCCCCACAGTTATGACATTGTGGCGCCGGGCCTGAGGCGCATATTACCGTGACGGGTTCCGTACTATCCCTGTATAACCGTGGTGGGTTCCGCATCAGCCGGGTATAACCGTGGCGGGTTCCGTAGCAGACCCGTACAACCTTAGCGGGTTCCGTATCAGCCGCATATTACCGTGGCGGATTCCGTATCAGCCATGTAGGCCTATAACTGTGGCGGGTCCCATATCAGTCGCGCATAACTGTGGCGGGTGCCATGGCAGGTTCACAAAACAGTGGCAGGTCTTTGTGGCAGGCGCATAAAACCATGGCGGGTGACGTGGCAGGCGCGTATAACTGTGGTGGGTGCCGTGGAGGGCTTACAAAACAGTGGCAGGCGCATAAAACCGTGGCAGGTGCGTATAACTGTGGCGGGTGCCGTGGCGGGCTTACAAAACAGTGGCAGGTTTTTGTGGCAGGTGCATAAAACCGTGGCAGGTGCGTATAACTGTGGCGGGTGCCGTGGCGGGCTTACAAAACAGTGGCAGGTATTTGTGGCAGGCGCATAAAACTGTGGTGGGTGCCGTGGCAGGCGCACTCAGCAGTGGCAGGTTTAGAGGCAGCTGCCTCTAGCGGTGACGGGAAGAGTGGCTGGTATTTGTGGCAGGCACACTTAGCTGTGGCAGGTTTAACGGCAGCTGCCCCTGCCACGGAGAGATTTTACTCCCTCTCCGCTATTGACGCATGCTCAGGGTCCCTATGCGATATCTAGTGTATATATCTATGCTGTTATTCGACTGGAGAAAGGTTTGTTTTAAAGCTTTTACACAAATATAAACGGATTGATTAAAGTTTCAGGTTTTCACCCGATACTAAATGATGTACCTGCTGTTGACAATATTATTTTAACCCTTTATACAACGTAGTGCTATTTTCAATTCAATTGAATTTAATATTTTACTCACAGTAACGAGGGCTATTGTTTGAATAAAGTAACAGAAATGTGTGTAATGAGTGTTTTAATGAAGGTTTAGTTTATTAAATAGCATAATGTCATTCCATTCTAAGTATTCATCATTATATATAAGAAATGGAGTAACGTTACTAGTTTTAATCAGCTCATTTGTGGCTATTGTTTCTTGCTCAGACTTACTCTTTTACCTGATTTCTTTTTGTTAATGACTCTCATATAAAAAAAAACTGTTGAAGCAAGTGTTGAAGAGAAGTTATTTTGTTTCTGTTCATTGTTTTATTTATTTTAAACAGAACATTTTTATTGTTTTGTTCATTTTAAACAGGATAAAGTGTCCAAACACAGAGAAAAACTCCTGCTGAAGCGACTGATCTCCACACTGTTATAAAGATGGCGTTTATTAAAGAGGAGAGTGAAGATGTGAAGATTGAAGAAACATTCAGAGTCAAACAGGAAGATCTGCAGGAACAAACAGGTTAATTTTCATTTTCAAAGACCAACTCAGTCATTTGATCCTCATTCAGATATATTTTAATAATAAGAAAACTAAATTAAATCCATCTTGCAGCCCTGAGTGTGCTGCCTAGTTCTCCTAAACGCACATAAGCACTCATTGAAAGACAGGAATGAGTTTCTCTCGTTACTTGTTCTCATGTCTTTTGTCATTCTTTCGATGTATTATTAGTCTCCCATTTTCTCTACATTCTTAAGGTTATTGCTTCTCTTGTTCGCCTACTGTTTTTGTAAAGCATCCTTGAGCACTGGTGCTTTAAAAATTTCAGTCATAATCTTAAAAATGTCTTCAAAAGTCTTACATTTAACTTGGTGAAATCTGCAGAAACCCTGGTTTAAAGTATGTCAAAAACCGTGGATGCCCCCAATTTTAAATATGCTAAATGAAATGGACACTAAAATAATTAATTATTATAAAACATTGTACAGTATTCTAAACTATATGATGATGTTGTGGGACGACGTGAGACAAAACGAACAAATTATAGTGGAACAATAACGTTTAGCATTGCACTGACTACAACTGGCCAACAAACTAGTCTAAAAATGACTTTTACTGCTTAAGAAATGGATTACAGCATGCTAGTGATATGCAAACATTTAAGTATAAAGTTCATCAGAAATTCTCAGAATATTGACCATATTCTTCACGTACCAGCAGGGGGCGCCATTGGAATCTTTTTGCTTAAGATGTTTTTGAAAAGAGAATTTTTAGATCCTAAAAACAGTTATGCTGCTTAAGCATAGGATGATGACCATTTTCAAGGTATACTGCGGTTTGAAAAAAGTCGAGGTTTTAAAACGCCAATTTTTTCTGCTGTACTGTCCCTACGGTATATGTAAGGGTTTTTACGTTTTGTTTTAAGTTTTTTAGGACAACAGTATCTCCAGCAGTTAAGATATCCTAAGATGCCGTTTTAAACTGTAAAGAAATCTGTGTTTTTGAAACTAATGAAGACAGCAGAAGTCAATGATTCATTTTAACTATTTAGCCTGACATGTTTACTGCTCCAAAATACTTTAAAAGTTTCTCAAAATAAAATATATTGTGTTCAAAGAGAAAAAGTGTTTATTTTTCACCCAGACAAATTTAAAAAAGAATATATTTTAGAGCAGTAATGACAGTACAGTGAAACTGTGATATTTTTATTTAAGGTTATCATACCATCAGAATTTTATACAGGCCCATGCCTAATGCTGCTTGATGTTGCAAAGTCATTCGTTCATTTTCTTTTCAGCTTAGTTCCCCTTATTAATTCAGGGTCGCCACAGCAGAATAACCTATCCAGCATATGTTGTAAAAAAATATGCTGGATAAATTGGCAGTTCATTCCACGGTGACCACGGATTAATAAAGGGACTAAGCCAGAAAAGAAAATGAATGAATGAAGGCCTCTCTAAAGTGATCTGAATCAAGTCTTTAGTTGTGGACATGCCGATAGGCAGCTTTTTGTTCATCTATAATAATCAAAATTAATTTATTTGCATAATATATTCCACCAATTCCACCACACTGCCCACATGGGAAAAGTATGACAAATGTAAAGAAAGACACAACTACAAACTCATGTCCAAAGCTGACACTGTTTATCAGAGCACTTCATTTTTCTGGGCTTTTTAAAGAAGAGCTGAATATGGGAATGCCTTCATGAATTAAAGTTTCCTTCTACCCCAAAGTAACACCATCCTTTCTATTAAACTTTAACGGCCTTCTGCAACAGAACTATTTCTTATGCTTATTTAACAAACAATTAAAGACAAAAATGTTTAGCATTTAACACCTCTTACATGACACTGTGTTTCTTTTCTTTTCACTGACAGATCAAATCTTCTCTTTCTCTCTCTCTCTCTCAATTCAATTCAATAATTGATTTATTGGCATGACTAATGTTACAATTGTATTGTCAGAGCAGTTCTACAGTTTACATAAAAAGTAACATGCATGTATAATAAAAACAAAACCGTAAACACAGTAAATAGTAGTAGTAAAAAAAAAAAGATGATATTTATACATAATAATTAAATACAATATCAACAATACATCGTATTATTCAATATATCACAGTATTATTATTATTTAACATATCATAATATTATTCAACATATATTCGTACAAATCAATACAAAAATAATAATAGATCAGAATAAACTGTACATTTAACAATCAACATTTTATGATAAAACAGTAATAAAAACAATAATAATCAGTATATTTACAATGATTCATTTATAATAATCTAGGTGTGCGTGTGTTTGTGCATGTTTGCAAGCGCATCACTGATGTTTTTATTGGTCTGCTCTCTCTTTTTGTGACAGGCATTAATGTATTTTGCCGCTAGAAAGACACGGTCAGTTTTTCCCTAGTAAATATTGAAGCTGTGTTTTATTGTCTGACTCAGTGAATTGTGGGTAAATGCTCTGTAGTTTGGGGTAGAATCAAGCGGCAACCTCCCGCTCTCCCTCGGGAAGCCAATACGGAAGTAACTAAAACTGCAATTCATCGACTCGCCTTGGGGGGCTGGCTCCATGAAGTCCAAGGGCTTTCTTTCTGCATTGGTAAATTGGCCATTTTTACAGCTGATAAAAACATGTTTACAGCCTGGTACAAACCATGGCTTTGGTGCATATAGCTATGATTACCCTTCATGACAACTCTGAGGGGGGTGAATTTTTTTATAACTCATCCGTTTCGTTTTTATTAGGTTATATTAAGTTTGCATAATTAAGGGCGTGGCCACTTGAGTGACAGCTAGCCCTCGCTGCTCGCTGTCTCGTCACCTCAGCTGATTCTGGCTAATTAGCCGCTGAGCTCGGCAAATAAATCGTGTATTTGTTTTGTTTAATGTTTCTTTACACAGTCATTTGCCTTTTGGAATTATTTCCTGCAATTATCAGATGATATGGCATGATGTGTGGATTTAATTGTGCTTACAAACCGTTCAAGTTGCCTTCATTTCACAGGTGAGTGAAATGATATACTTCTATACCATCTCTATAAATGTATTTGTTTTATTTAAGATCATTTATCATTTAAATGTTCTTTAGACCAGTATTGCACTCCAGAATCTGACAGATTGATTAGCTGTAGGCTATAAAACAGTCATCTGAAGCGTTGTCATACAGTGTTAATGCTGGATTTTTATAAACAGCCTTGCATTTACTAACACAGACTATATCTGAAGTGTTTGATAGTAATTCGCGTTTTCCTCCTGTCGAAAAACGTCATAAGAACAATGTTTAGTGGCTCAATGTGTTACAACAGTGTTTTTAAAAGTCTAAACAATTTATTGATATAGTGTACAACCAAGCACATGTGGTCAGAACACAAACGAGTCACAGGTAATGAAGTATTAAGCGTTCTCCCAAAGTAATAAATCTGTTTTAATCCAGGTCTAAGCAAAAGGCTGAGAATCAAGCATGCGTCTGTAGCTCCGCTCACTCTCCGCCTCTTTGCCCTTATTTGGTATGCCGCGTTCGGTGCGATGACGCGCTAACAAAATGGCGACGGTTGGCCGCGCCTACTTGTGGCTTCTTTTGCAGTGTTCAGAAACCTATGGGTGACGTCACGGATACTACGTCCATATCTTTTACAGTCTATGGGTAGAATGTTTCTCTGATGTGCTGATAGTTTGTGCAGCGGGTGAGGAAGTGTTCCTCCGTCTGCACCTCTGCCTGGGCACAGTGTGGGCAGATGTGGCTCTCTCTGGGTTGCCAGTTTTGTCTATATCGGCCCGTCTCTACAGTCAGACTGTGAGCACTTAGTCTGTATTTGGTCATTGTTGTTCTTAATTTACTGTCCTTTACTGCGCTCAGATATGTTGCTGTGGTATAATCTCTATTTAGGTCTAAATAACATTGAAGTTTACTTTGTTTTGCTGCTGCTTCATTCCAGTAAGTCAGATACTCTTCTTTTCGTCCATTTATCATCTGATTGGGCTTAATTCTGTGGATGAGCATGTCTGTGTCCTGATGCTGCCTGGTGTTAGTCATATTTGTTGTGTTGGTTTGTGTTTGCAGCTTCAGGACCATCTGAAACAGGGGGCTTTATTCAATGTCCATTTCTTGGTTTTTGAGGGCTTTATAATGATAAGAGTTGGGGTCACTCATTTTTATGTGTTTCCAAAATTTGAAGGCTCGTTTCTCAATACACAAAAATTATCTCTCTCTCTCTCTCTTCTGCTGAGAGATTGAGACACAACGAGCCAAAGTGTGCGTATAAAGTAATGCAAAAATGCAGCTAAATAAAGCGAAAGCTGATTGGGGACATTTAGGCGATTTAGAAATCCCGGCCAATTGCATTTTTAATTCCTAAATAGAAGACGTTTCTGGGGAAAAAGAGGATGTATTGTCACCCTAAATAATGAGCTGGGCCAGTCTATTCAGTAAAAGGCTTTTCTTTTCCGCATGTCCTCGCGCTCTCCTCAAAGCTACTACCAAATTCAGAACAGGTAGTTCTGTATCCAGCGAGTCTCTGTGAGTCTGCAGCAGCAGAACATGTGAGTCTGTGGCGGAGTATTCTAAGTTTCTCGCGAACACAGAACCAGGCCGCCCAGGTAAAGTCGTATGTGTGGAAGCGCTGGTGTTGAATTGAGTCTCACACTAAATACACCACGATATGCCATGACCGAATTGTAAACGTTTTATATGAGGCTCGCTTGATGTGTGTCACCGCCACCATTCGGTGCCTTGCATTGATCAGCAACATATTCATAGAATTCTAACATAATACACCATAACTTAGTGTGAAGAGCATGTTGTTTCACCGTGGCCGAGTGAATTAAGTCATAAATCAAGCTTATTAAAAAATAAATGAAAATCGCACATGTGCAACTAAATTAATTTTCCAGTTTGCACACGTCTATTTTTAGTCGCAAATGCAAGCGAAATGGTCGACACTGTCGAGCCCTGATCCGCATATAGCAGAAGCTTATGTTCTTGTCTTTCTCTGAAAATTCCTTGCAAGCCATCTGAGTTCTTTATTACAGTTGCAAGAGGTTCGATGGCAATGTCAAAGAGCAGAGGGGACAGAGGGCAGCCCTGTCTCTTTCCCCTAGAGAGAGGAAAGCATTTAGAAATTATGTTATTTGTTCAAATGGATGCTTGGGACCTGGAATATAGAATTTCAACCCAGGAACAGAATCCAGGGCCAAAACCAAATTTTTTAAGCGCTGTAAATGAATAGATATACTCTATTCTATCAAATGCCTTATGGGCATCTAAAGAAAATAAAACCTCTGGATTGGTATTATTTTTAGGGGAATAACTTTTCCTTGGCTCTCGACGAAGGCGGTCGCACTTTTTCCCTCTCCATCCCTTATCTTCCCTGGCTGGCTCTTCTTGTCTCGTCTTATTCTATCTCTGAGGCTCTTCATGCCCTGCTATCGAAACGAATAAGGAATTATGGATCTGATCAACTGGTCTCTGAACGCGGTTGACACCATCTTCTCGACGAGAAGTTTGGGCTCGGGAGAGCCCACTTGTCCTGCCGGGACGTTTGCAGCTGGATACGTGATGGACGGGTGGGAGAAGTGGCGCGCCGTGTGCCTGGCTGCTCTGTCCCTGGAGGATATTGAAGATATCTACCTATTCGGAACTTTGATAACAGGATTTCTGCTGATGGCCTTATGCGGGGCCCTGGGGTATCGACGATTGATTGGTGGGGGTTTGCCCAACTTCACTATATGTCAGTGTATGTGAATACATGGAGGTATATGTGACAAATAAAGGCTAGATTGATTGATTGATTGATTAAATATTATTAAATAAGCGATGAAGGATGTAAGATAACTGTCTCCCAACAGTAAAACCAGTTTGATCTGGGTGAATTATCTTTCTCATGACTGACTCCACTCTGATTGCCAGCACTTTAGCCAGGAACTTATAATCACAGCAGAGTAAGCTGGGGGGAGTGATTCCGAGACAAGAGCTTCAGCAAATACCTTGCACAACAGGGAGGTTAGATTGGCAGAAAACTTATTATAAAACTCGGCCGGGAAGCCATCAGGGCCTGGTGCTTTTCCGGTTTTCAGTTTTTTGATTGCATTTTCAATTTCAGAAGGTGTTATATTTCCTTCTAATGCCAACTGATCTGAATCACAGAGGGATGGTAATTCTAAATAATTAAAAAAACTCACAATACGTTCAATTTTATTTATTTTACAACATTTGTATTGTCTTAGTGTACTGTCATAATTGCCTTCATTTCAATGGCTTTCTTCAAAATGTCCTCTTTTTCGGAAAAGTAGTGGCATTTAATCATGAAGGCGAGTGGCGGTTCCTTGTCGTCCACTGGTTTGCTGAGTAGAGTGCGGTGTGCCCGGTCCAGAAGTGGAGTCTTCTTGAGGTTCAGGGTATCTTTCAGGAGGCTGGCTACAAATTCCGTCACGCGTCTGCCGTGCTCCCGTCCTTCTTTAACTCCCGTAATGCAGAGATTTGAGCGGCGAGACCTCTCCTCAAGATCCTCGCTTCAGTCTCTCAGCAGAGCCAGCTCCTTTTTCATGATACTAAACTCTTTTTCCAGAGTAGTAAGAGAGTCGGAGTATCCACCCAACACAGACTCCAGACCAGTCACTCGCTCCTCCGCTGTTTCCACTCTGGCGTTAATGTGCTCCACAGCATTGCGTAACTCTGTCTGAAGTTCATTTGACTGTGCAACAGTCTTTTCTTCAATTTTAGCAATCAAATCGCCCTCTAGTGCTTCAATAGCTTGAAAGACCACACTGTCATCACTCGCCGGAGCCGTCTCTTTCTTAGATGCAGCTTGCACTTTGGGGTTAGCATGGAGGCTAGTAGCGGATTCCGCCTCCCTATGGTTGCTTCGGCCTTAATTCATCCAGATTCAAGTTGAATTACGCTCAGAACACCTAACATGCTTATTATAGGTAGGTTTAAGGTAATGGTATTTAGGATAAGAGCAATATTAAACAAAATTTTAAGTTTCATGTGAGGACCTCAACAGTTTGCGTCTTTACATGGCGCCGCTCCAACCGGAAGTCCAAAACAAACAATAATCACAATGAAACCCAAAACCCTCAGCACTTATAACTCAAATGAAAGTGAAAGAAAAAAATGCAAATGATTTCAGGCCAGCAGATTCATCAGATTTAATGATGATAATAGTACGGGGAGAAAACATAACAAGAGAAATAAAATGAGAATTTGGGCAAAGAAAACAAAAACTTTTGCTTCTTACCCACGGAGCGGAGGGGTCAAAGGAAATGAGAGGGAAATGGCGAATGTGGAGGTGTGGATGTGAAGGTTGAGGGCGTCAACGTACCCAGCCAGTGAGTAGCAGCCACGGGTGCATAACAGGAAACTACGACACTGTCGACTGCAGGATGAAGGCTTTTGGCAGCTGACTCCATGCCTGCGAGATAAATCGGTAAGTTGATTTTGTTCAGGACACACTGCACTGAAGTCTTCGGTGACGCACTCGTTCACAGACGTCACGAGCACTTCAGTAACAAGACAGCCGTCTTTACTCCGTTGCTTCAATACGTACTTTCGCTTTTTGTTTCTCACAGCCAGTCGTTAAGTTTACACTGCTCGTCTCAACCCGGTTTCTTTACTCGTTTCCCTGCACTGCAACAGTTCAGCCAACTTCTCTTTCTTCCGCACACCACATAATGCTGCCCTCTTCAATTCTCCTCCACTTCCTTTATACTCTCACCCATTTCCTTTTTGCAGTCCCATGGGTGGAGACCAATTAAACAATGTTTACTGTCATGACACAAAACACCAACAATCATAAATGCATGATTATATGCTGTCATGGCTTTGCAATCAAAAGAATGTTGTTTTAATAAAGGCCAATGGAGAAAAAAACGCCATAAATATAACGAAAAGGGAGTAAATTTGCCCAGAGTGGATTGTTTTTTTTTTTTTTTTTTTCAAAGCATTTTCCCAGAATATGTCAAAATAAGATGTCCCCAAATATCAGTCCGTTTGCTGAAACACAGTAAAAGTTTTGGCCTAATTAAGCCTCAAAATCACCCCAGAATGGATGAAAATGACCCAACACTACACAAGGGGAAAGGTGCACATTCCAGCCTTTATGCAGATGCTGTTGTAAGAAATGAGTCTGCCTCGACCCAACTTCCACTCTAAATGGTGAATTGATGCTCATTTCCCAAAAGGGCTGACTTATGAGAGAAAAGAGAAGTCAACAGTTTGTTGTCTCTGCATTGTTTGAGGTGACTACATCTCAACCAAATGGTAACAATTGTAGAATGGGGATGGGTGTGGTGCACAGAGAATCATCTCATCAATGGTGTTGAAACTGCATTAACATAGAGAGATAGGGAATACAGCTGGGTCAACAGCCAAGGAGCAACTTAATTTACATCTAAAGGCAAGTCTAAAGGCAACAGCTAAAAAAGTATAAAGGTTTGAGTTTAAGAACGTTCAGGGTTCATTCTGACTCCGGTGAAACCAGGGTACTGCCGTGTACTTTGAGACTGCTATGCTGAATAAACATCTTCATTGAGATTTCTATGTCGTCCTCATTTTTTCTTACACATGTATGGAGGATTTTACAGGGAGCCCGGTAACATCTGCTAATATTAAAATTTTGGCAGATGTTACTGTTGGAAGTACACTAAAAAGACTCTGTTGGGGAGTTCAAAATCCAGAGCCCCCAATAAGGAATTTGATTCCACTTAGTCACTCGAATAGCACATTTGGCTGAGAACAGTTTATGATGCGTATAAAAATGTGTACCCCTATAGGAGAACGTGAGTTCGGCTATAATACCCATGTAGTCATTTAACTCGCACCTCCTATGAGAGAAGACAGACCAGATGACGTCTGTATAGGGTGCAATGGAGAATTCGGAGAGAGATAATGTGCGTGATTGAGTGTTGGATGACGATTTAAGAGTAACTGTGAATTCGCCGCAATCTACCTGGCATTCTGCCGTGGGAGGTGTAATGGGTGAAAGGAGTGACAAGAGATCTATATCTGCACCTGAGAGAATTTGTTTTTTGCTGTGTTGGAAACTGCAGGTGGTTCCATGGCTAGAGCATTTTGCGGCGGAGAGAGGGGCGTGGCGGTGTAAAGGTTGAATGGGGGGCGTGGCGTAGAAACTAGTGTGGGGAGAGTAGAATGAATGATGGGTTCAGTGCTGATATGTGCGAGGATAAGTGTAGAGGAAGGAAAAAAAGGGGGGTTAAGTTAAAGAGGGTAGGTCTGAGGTCGTAAGGTGAGAGGTAGAAGGTTGAGGTGAGAAAGATTTTTTAAGTTTTAAGTTTGAGTGCTAGGGGGAGCTGGCGGCCAAGAGAAGGGGGTGGATCCGTGTTGAGAGTAGAAGTGAATAGCAGGGTTGTGGTCCTGGTTAGAGTCTTGCTGGTGAAAGGTAGGTGATGTAGTTTGGGTTGCCGGATTTCCTGAGGGTGTTGTCCAGAGAGGGTGTGGTTTGAAATGTGTTGTTATTTAGATTTTTTTCTGGTTCTTGTTTTTCTTTTTTCCTGGTTGTGAACGGGGAGGTTGAGTGTAAAGAGTGTGGCGAGAACTGGTCTTCCAAGTGGTCGATCTGGCAGATGGGCTGAGCGAGGGTTGAGAGTCTGAAGTGGCGTTGGTGTATGATTTTAGGAGTTCCAGGATTCCAGGTTTCGCAAGATTGGCGAGAAGTTTCCTGAGTTCAGTGACGGTTATTCTTTTTGTCGGCTGGATGGAGGAAGTGGCTGAGACGTAAGATGAGGTAGGTGAAATAGTATGAATTCTTGAAGCTGCAGGCAATGGTGATCTGTGGCGATGCGGTCTGGTGGTAGCGGAGCGGGTGGTTCTTCGACCTCTTGTTGGATCTTCAGGTTGTGAGTGGGGGCCTTGTGATGCTGGATGTTATTGAGTTGCCGGGGAGGGGGAGTCGATGTTGATAGGATGATCTTGGGGGTTGGTGTCCTGGTCATCTGGCATGACGTTGTTGTTGATAACAACACACTTTTGCTCATAGTTTTGATTGTTGTTGTTGGAGATGTGATTATTGAAGAAGTTAATTTTGCAGTAGCGGTAGCAGCTGCAGCAGTAGCAGAAACTGTAGCGGTTGTAGCAATTCTGGAAGTAGAAGGAGTAGCTGCAGCAGTAGTAGCAGTGGCAGTAGCTGGCTAATACGGAGCGGTCTTCAATGCGAAGATAGCGGTAATGCTTAAAGCCGCGGTCACACTGGACTTTTCCCTCCATAGACTTCCATTCATACGCACTCGAATGAGTCAGACCGGAAACGCAAGGTCATGTGTCAGATTTCGCAGGTTGCTGCGGTGCAAAGTTCAAACTTGGTGAACTCTGACCTGCGAAATCGCATCACTTGACTGCGTGAGACCAATCCAGGATCAAAACATGACCTCTCTGAACAGAAATTTAAAACCTGGAGCAATCGGTCGCTTTTTTAATGCCTAATCATAATGTTTAATCCCGCCCCTTTTTGCAGCGCCGTGCGACAGAATTTCGCAAGCTCAAACTCTGGTGTGACCGCAGCTTCACCCAGGGTATTTGTAATAGCTTAGGAATCATCTGATTGGTGCATTGTAAATTGGATAATGCGGGTCCAGCCACTAGCAATCATAAGCATGTGATCCTCTGGAAATTAGTTTATAAATAAACTTCACTTATATGCTGTCATGGCTTTGCATACAAAAAAATGTTGTTATAATAGAGGCCAATGGAGAAAAAACAGCCATGAATATAACGAAAAGGGAGTAAATTTTCCCAGAGTGTATTGAGTTTTTTTTATTTATTTAAAAGCATTTTCCCAGAATATGTCACAATAAGATGTCAGTCTGCTGAAACACAGAGAAAGTGTTGGCCAAATTAAGCCTCAAAATCACTCCAGAATGGATGAAAATGACCCAAGGGGAAAGGGGCACATTCCAGGCTTTATGCAGATGCTGTACAGGTATGTCTCATGTCTGCGAGGCAAATCTTCAGCTGTTACCCCAGAACTTTTTTTCTGATGCGTTTACCAGTCAGGCATAGAATGAACTAGTATTTCCTGTCTGATTTACAAATTTTAGAAAAACATTTTATTGTAATTATGAATATATACGAATAAAAATAGGCCATTTACAGCTTTCAAATCTGTGTCTTATCAATATGACCAAAATGACTTTTAGGATCAATTATGTTAGATACTCTGGAAACTGGACTGACACAGTTTTAATTTACTATAACTTCTATGTTAAGCGGCTTTGACACAGTAGTGGCAATTTTCAAAGTTTTATTCTTTGCAAAGAAGGTCACACGATCATCCATCAACAACAGTTTCTGCAGAGGGTGAGACGCAGAAACCGAATGCGTTCTCTTTTTATCCAGTTTGTAATACCCAGAAAGTCATCAATGACATACAGGATGAATCACAGTTACATCAGTGCTCAAACTTCATTTTTGACCATCTATATTTCAGTCTTACCTCCCATCCGAACATGTAGTTTGTTAAATCACCATGTACTCATCCAGATCTTGTCTGGTGATAAACAGATGTTAAAGTGGTCACACTTGGTCTAATGTAAACAGTACATCCATGGAAGAATAAAAGAACAGACCTTTATAATGTATATAAATGAATATAAGATGAATAAAATGAATTTCCACCACAGACACAATTTTACATTTGTAAAAGCACTAGATAAATAAAGATTAATTGACTTTTCAGCTTTTGATGAGAGTTTTTAAGACTTAATGAAAACTAATGTTTTTTTATTTTTTATTTCAGACCTAATTGAAGAGAATGAGGGGAGTAAAGAGGAGGAACATCATGTCAAAATTGAGGAAAAAACTCATTTACAGACTGATGGTATTTTGAAAAGGAGAGACAAGAATCGTTTCACCTGCACTCAGTGTGGAAAGAGTTTTGGAAGAAAAGGTAATCTTAAGATTCACATGAAGATCCACACTGGAGAGAAACCATTCACATGCACTCAGTGTGGGAAGAGTTTCAACCAATCATCAAGCCTTAATTATCACATGAGGATCCACACTGGAGAGAAACCATTCACATGCACTCAGTGTGGGAAGAGTTTTAGCAAATCATCACACCTTAATGAACACATGAGGATCCACACTGGAGAGAAACCATTCACATGCACTCAGTGTGGGAAGAGTTTCAGCCAATCATCAAACTTTAATCTACACATGAGGATCCACACTGGAGAGAAACCATTCACATGCACTCAGTGTGGGAAGAGCTTCAACTGCTCATCACACCTTAATCACCACATGAGGATCCACACTGGAGAGAAACCATTCACATGCACTCAGTGTGGGAAGAGCTTCAGCCAATCATCATCCCTTAATAAACACATGAGGATCCACACTGGAGAGAAACCATTCACATGCACTCAGTGTGGGAAGAGCTTCAACTCCTCATCACACCTTAATCACCACATGAAGATCCACACTGGGGAGAAACCATTCAAATGCACTCAGTGTGGGAAGAGTTTCATCCGCTCTTCACACCTTAGTCAACACATGAAGATCCACACCGGAGAGAAACCATTCACATGCACTCACTGTGGGAAGAGCTTCAGCCAATCATCATCCCTTAATAAACACATGAGGATCCACACTGGAGAGAAACCATTCACATGCACTCAGTGTGGCAAGAGTTTCAGCAGCTCATCACATTTTAATCAACACATGAGGAACCACTCTGGAGAGAAACCATTGACATGCACTCAGTGTGGGAAGAGTTTCAGCCAATCATCAAACCTTAATCTACACATGACGATCCACACCAGAGCGAAACCATTTACATGCACTTAAGCAGCGGTCACAGTGGACTTTTCTCCCCATAGACTTCCATTCATACGCACGCGAATGCGTCAGACCGGAAACGAAAGTTTGTGCATCAGGTGAAATTGCATCACTTGACTGTGTGAGACCAATTGAAGATCAAAACATGACCTCTCTGGACAGAAATTTAAAATATGGACCAATCGCTCACTTTTTTAATGTTTAATCATCTTGTTTAATCCCGCCCCTTTTCGCAGCATCGTACAACAGAATTTTGCATGCTCAAACTCTAGTGTGACCACAGCTTCGGTGTGGGATGTGTTTCAGCAACTCATCAGACCTTAATAAACATATGAAGACCCACACTGGAGAGAAACCATTCACATGCACTCAGTGTGGGAAGAGTTTAAACCGATCAGCAAACCTTAATGAACACATGAAGATCCACACTGGTGTGAAAGAGTATATGTGCTTTGAGTGTGAGAAGACTTTTATTACAGCTCTAAAATTGAAACTGCACCAGACGATTCATACTGGAGAGACTGTACAAGTGTTCACACTGTGACAAGAGGTTTAATCAGTTAACACATCTGTAAACACAAAAGAGGATTCACACTGAAGAGAAACGGTACAGATCTGATCAGTGTCTACAGAGTTTTGCTCATTCGGTGCAGCTTAAGAAACACATGGACAAAGTTGCACACATGATATGAATGCAGCAAAACATTTTCTCATGTGCACAGGATGTTTCATGTCTGAATAATGTTTGAAAAGGCTGAGTGACGGTATACTGTTTTCCAACACTCCTACACTGCAGTAGGTGGGGTTGTAAATATGTTTCGCTCCTCGCCTTTACCGTAAACACAGTCATTGCGGCTGAGAGAAGAACCGTTTCAAATCTGGCAAACAGCACCTCTGCGGCTTAAAATCTCTTTGCAAGTGATTGTACAGGTGCGGATACATCTGTACTCCACTCTCCAGTGTATTTATGTAGCTTGTGTTGGTTTGGATAATGTTCTCTGTCTGACTCCCTGAATGAGAAACATCACTGTGAAGACACCGCACATCAAAGAAGGTGGAGCTCCAGGACGGTTAGTTTGCAGTATACCAGGGCCTTAAGTTTAGAAAGTCCATTCAATTGTCCTGTGTTGCATCTTTTATTAGTGAAGTTTCTTCACTTTTGGGTTTAAGATTCTTTCTAGTTTACTACATTTACTTTTTTGAGTAGAATACAAACTTGATGAATATTTTATGATTTAGGCAGAGCGACAGGTATTAAGTTTTACAATATTAATACACTGTGATGATCCCAAGACTCCAGATTGGAATATGTGGTAAATCCTGATAGGATGCCCTTGTATCCGGGGCCGGTCTTAACGGCTCGACTACCCCTCTGCATTGTGTTGTGTGAAGTAAGGAACAGGAGTCTGTCTGCAAGTTCAGCGGTCTCATTTATTCAAGTGCTGTGCAAACAGAGAACATGCAGTTATGACTCTTCTTAGGGATGCACCGATGCCGATACTTGGATCGGATATCGGTTCGATATCGCATATTTTTGCTGGATCGGGTATCGGCCAGCTGGTACCGATCCAAATCCGATCTTGCGCGTGTGCTATATTCTGTGTTTATAAGCCAACTAATAGGCTACATGAAGCCTATTTTAAGGCACTAGAACATTGTCATGTAGGCCCACTATATCCGAAATGTTCTGAAGCCATTCTACAGTTTAATGTGAAGTACAGATGAATATTAAAGTGTTTAAATTCATGTTCAGTTCAGCGCTTCCCGCCGCTGCGCGGCTGCGCCCGTCAATCATTCTCCATTCATTCACTATTCAGTCTGCTTGTCGCATTTGACAACAGGAAAAACTTTCTCTAAGGGTGCTTTCACACTAGCACTTTTGGTCCGCACCCGGGTTCGTTTGACGTCATAGTACGGTACGTTTAGCTAGTGTGAACGTGTCTTCTGAACTCGGGTGCGCACCCGTGAACCGTACCCGAGTCCGCCTGAAAGAGGTGGTCTGGGGTACGGTTCATGCGAACTCTGGTACGGTTCACTTCTAGTATGAATGCAATCGTACCAAATAGCGGAAGTGAACCGCCAACTGTACAACAAACTATCGTTTTCATAACGTTCATTCGTGTGTGTGCGCCACGTATTGTACCTTGGTGACAAGCGGGACTGAGCAAAGCACAGTGATACACAGTGATGTCTGCTTGTCTCCTCCAGAAACAGCTTCTGCAGTCACTGTGTGATGTTCTGAATGTTTATAATATTTTTGCGGCAGTTAGACGCGAGTCGCTTTCTGTATGTCCAAAACTAAAAGATTCAGTAAAAGCAAATCGACCGCGATGTGCGGAAGTCTCCATTTTGGCGCTTTGCTTTCGTGACCGTCACCTAGCAACAGCAGTAAACAAAACAGCAGCTCTATGACGCAAGCGTACCGGGGTTCAGAAGGAAAAGAGACAGTGTAAACACAAACCAACTGAGAAGGTGGCAAGGGGGGACAATCGAACTTGGGTACAGTCCAGGCAATTGAACCAAGTGTGAAAGCACCCTAAGACTATTTGTTCCCATTAGTCTAAATAATTAGTGGAGAAATGCATTTAGTTTTGCACTAATGTGTTAATTTTGACCTGCAGCAGGAGTTCATTTCATCATGTTTGCGCTGCTGTGTGTGTTAGATCAGATCGCATTCGCAATACTGGAGTGGAGACGGTTATTACCTGCTCGTCACACACAAAGTAGGCCTACCTGAAATGTTTAGAAAAGCCTCAATAATGCATTGGACAGATCCTCAACGCACTTATTTCTTCCATTTGAGCTGCTGTTTTGCAAATGTCTGCAGATACCGGAGCGCTGCGTGCTGTCTCCGATGCATCATGCGCTTTCATTCACGTGCCGGCTGCATGCGCAGAGGCGACGTACGCCGCTCCGTATAAGATTATTCTTACAATGTGTTTGTTCTCCCATCCTTCAGATTGAGTTTATTTTTCTACGGTGAATACATTAATTGCTGTGAATAGTTTTAAAGCCTGGCCCATTGTGGTCAATAGTTTATTAAATAAATTAAAGGTGAAACTGACGGGCGCAATATGGATTGTTATTAACAGAAAATGATTTAGCCTAATATAGGCTATTCTGAAACTGTGAACATTTCACTGTAATTTTATATATTAATATTTTATTAAACAGACCAGTTTGTGTTTTGGCGCTGAAGCATATAAGATTTGGAGAGGAATTATTAAGTAAAATCAGACGGTTTAGTTTAATCTGCATCAAACCTGTAGGAAAATATCAGGCTGTAATTTAATATAATTAATAAATTTAATAAAAGGCTGATTATTTTACCAACAATGTCAATAGCCTATTGCAGATATCAAAGAAAAATCTTAATATTAAAAAGGAAAGGACAATATCACAAGGAAGTTTAGCACCAGAGCTATAGAAACTGCTCATTTCGGTTAATTTGGGCTCGTTAACCGAATGTTAACCGCAAACAGATTAATATTACAATATTAATAAAAAAAATAATTGACGTGCCTATATTTGGTATGACACATTAAATATTGCATTTTAAAATACTTATTTATTTTAAATGCAAACAGCATCAGAACATAATAGAGCATCTTCACCTGCTGTGTTATTAGCAGCATAGAAAAACAGAATAAACTAAACAAAAAGAATAAAATAAATCCTGTTCTAGATCTTTCCCTTAAATGACAAATTTAAATTACAAAACGAAAACACTGACTTTTTAAGAACCGGCAAGGTGTTTGTTCAATCATGTTTTTTTTCTTCCATCAAATAAAAATATCAGGCTACCTAATAGATCGCTCCAAAATATGCATTTAATTAATGTTAATTAATTAATGTTAAATATTACAAATCCCCTGTCAACATGTTTAATAGAATTCATTAGTTTAAAGATTATGTCTTTAATTACGGTTATGACTTATTTTCTCTGTCTCATTCGCGATTCATGTGCGCGCGCTGCGTGTAATGAAAGACAATGAACCTAAAGGCTCTATGATGACTTTTTGTAAAGTATTGGCTACTACATAGCATATAACAATTTTGTTGTTTACATATGATATTGCATTATTTGCATACATGTTTTTTTAAGCTGTAAAATGAAAGCCTCAGTTTGGTGCGAGGTCCATTAGCCTATGCAAAAAAATAATAAAAAAAACTTTAGATTTGTTTGATTGGTAGATTAGGCTATGTAGGCTATTTAGAAAATTATATTATAAAAGAACTATTAATAACTGTAATTTTCCAAATAGAAAAAAGGTTGGTTTGTTAGTTGAACACTAAATCACCAATAGCCTATTTTTTGAGTTTATGACACCGCTCTGGCAACACAGAGGCGATTGAAGGATTCGGATTTCTACCGTCCAGTTCGTCTAAGCATGGATCAACGTTTATCCTTTCCTCATCATCCTATGTCTCATTATGTTTATTAAATATGATTATTTGATTATTTGAATGAGTATTTAACTTTGAAATAATTTCAACTAATGAATAAGTTAAATACACTGCTTTATGTAAGAATGTTCAGTGCATTGCCTGTCTCTTTGAAACTATTTTCAGGAGCCACCAAACTAGGTCAGAGGTCACGGAGACATTGAGTGGAAATGAACGGCTGAGGACTTGAAACAATATTGTTCTATTGTTTCTATTGTTATTTCTATGAGTTAATTCTATCTAAAATGTCTTAAGTGATTTTGCTATTTTTACAGTTAATTCTTTTAAAGTGATTTTACTTTTTTAGTCAAGATAGACTTGGTGTAGTGAGAATTTAACTGTCTGAATGTAGATTATACCGGTTTTTAACCAGTTTTGATAAAGACGGCTGAGAAGTACACTCAGCCTTGGATAAGAAACAGATTGTACTTTAAGTGTGTGTGCTCTATTTGATTGTAGATACTTTTAACAGGTCTGGAGTCAGTTCTAAACAGTCTATTGAATGTCTGACGTTTATGCTTAAGATATAGTTCAGAATTGTACGCACGCACCCACGTGGAAATTTTCCTAGTCTATCTGTGTTTTAACCAATCAGGCTAGAACACCTATATGTATGACGCACAAAATGACATTGTGTAAAGAGTATAATTGTTATTGATTTGTGATTGTAAGCAGAGCGGCATAGGAACTCATTGCGAGTGTTGAAGCTGGCTTCTGCTGATGAAACGGCAAACTATCTTCAGTAAACTTTATTTATTTATTTTGTTACGACCCCGAATGTCTAGGGATGAGGTTGAACATAAAAGTTAAAAAAAATAAATAAACAGTTGGCAGGTTATGATTTAAATGACCTTAAAGGTTCTTTTATTGTGACAAAACATTAACTGACTCCACCCCGAGGATAACTTACCTAATGAACCAAAAGAAATGCAGAAAATAAATTACAAATACTACCCTAACTCCTTAACTAAGTCAAAAACAGGAGAAAAAGTCAATGTCAAAATAAATGGCGCTCAGCT
Source organism: Danio kyathit (assembly GCA_903798195.1). NCBI lineage: Eukaryota > Metazoa > Chordata > Actinopteri > Cypriniformes > Danionidae > Danio > Danio kyathit. The sequence goes on along the minus strand of LR812522.1, from coordinate 44,037,225 downwards.
TACAGCTTTTTATACAATATATAAGTGTGTGACAGGCACAACAAGGAGGGGAGAGGAAAAAGGTGGAGAGCACCTTAAAGTTCAATTTAGGATCAACAAGAAATCACTACAACAAGTTTTAAACAAGAACGCCACAGTCTTTGAAAAGCTCTCCGTCTCTCCCCCCGCGATCTGACTCCATCGGTTTCTTTTTCAAAAGATGCTGCATTCTCCGAGCACCAACCACAGCGCACGCACGCAGCACGTCCAATTAGGGCGGGGCGACCTGGAAACAGGAATGGGACAGAACGAGAGACAGAAAGAGAGAGACACACACACACACACACAGTGGCACAGAAACAACCCACGAATACGCTCATGCGTAACAATTTAAATCTCTGACTCCGGCTCTTCTTCATCTGACAGACTGCTCATTCTTTGGGTTAAAACTGTAAATACCCCAACACGATCCACATCAGCGCTGGGTGGTTTGTCAACAATTCTGTGTCAAACTGTGAGCAGAAATATCCTTCTTTCATTTTGCTTCTTTGACAAAATATGTAGGCACGTGTGGTTGCACGTTACTGTGACTGCACACGCTTTTCCATTCCAAAAACGCGAGGCGCACCGCACTGCCTTTATTGATGACAAGATAAAAAGGAGCGCGGTGCTCTTTTTATGTCACTAGGAAACGACTGAATCAGCTGAGGTGTATTGTGCGCGAGTGTTCCTGACAGTAATTGTAATTTTTAATTGCATTATGATATTTAAGATTTGTAAAGTCATACAGCTTTGAATGACTTGAAACAGCAACCACAAGTCTCTCCTCCATCATTAAAAGCTCGCCGAAGTCGACACAGACACTGCTGTCACCTCAAAGAAAACCCAACCCTGCCTCTGCTTTCATTTGATTGAAGAATGAAAAAGACGAGACTGACGTAACACGCTTTTTCCACTCGAGAGCACATAGCGCGCAACGGCAAAACATTAGTAAACCATGCAAAAGATGCACCTGTCAGTCTCAACGCAAAAAGTGTTGGGGACAACAACAAAAAAAAACGGCACAGTATCGGGATCGGATCGGTATCGATTGATATTCAGAATTTTGGTATCGAGATCGGATCTGTTGGGAAAAAATGGTATCGGTGCATCCCTAACTCTTCTCTTATAATTCCTCTTACGCTTGCTACTGCTCGCTTTGCTGTGTCTTCCGACAGACTCAAGCAATCACTGTTGCCAACTATTTTCAACGAAAAGGCGCTAAGCCCTGCCCGAAAAGTCGCTAAAAGTCACTAGATTACGTCATACGCTAATTTGCATATTACTGACGTCATCACGTTTTACCATTTCTGTTTAACAGCCTATGGTAAATAAATGGGGTATTTATATTTGCACTACGCTTTATGCAAGCATGTCAATTGAACTAAATTGATTGCTGTTTGAATACAGTATATCATTATAGATAAGTAATTTGCAGTAATCTCTCAGACATAATAAACTCAAACAAGTTCTGAAACTCTCACTTAAAACATCTCAAGAAAAGAATAAACAAGAAACAAGAAAAGAATAAACGGTCAAATCAAATTGTTAAAATAAAGGAGAAGCAGATCGGTTTGACTGTACAAGGAAGATACCTTCACACTGCCGGTGCTAAATCATTTGCCGTCGGTACGCAGAGGGGTGATCTGCTGTCAGGCTGCAGGTGGGAGAGACTGCTGTATGAGGACTGGGCCGCCTGTCAGTGCTCTGAGGCGGGGGAGGGGCCGCCAACATCACCCGCAGCTCGTTGAGAAGAGTAGGAAGGTACAGTAATGGACAAACGACAGTCTATAAAAATCTCCAGTAACACACAAAAAAGTCGCTAGATTTGTCGCTAGTCGCTTTTTTGAAAATTTGTCGCTAGGGGGGTCTGAAAAGTTGCTAAATCTAGCGACAAAGTCGCTAAGTTGGCAACACTGCAAGCAATCATAATCCAGTCTATATAACAATTTATAAAATGAAAATAAGATAATAATCATTATAACACAATTAATTAATCTAGTTAACTTTTTAACTTTTCAGACAATGTCACAAAAACTCCACTTAATATATATAACAATTACCAGTATTTTATATAACACATTAATCCTCAAACACAAAAAAAACAATACCTGCACAAACAGAGAACATGCAGTTATGATTCTTCTCTTATAATTCTCTTATAATGCCTGCTACTGCTAAAACATTCACACTCATCAAAAATCTGTAATCAGAAGTCACATTTCACAGGCTAAATTTCATGCTAATATCGTCCACTGCACTTCTCGTGGTTAAAATGACAGTTTGGCAGGTTAAAACAGTATAAAGAACCCAAACACACTCATATAACTCATGTACATGTTATAACAAAACTCATTTCACTTAAATTACAAATCTTCCTGCTTTATACACATTTTCCAAGGGACAGGAGTAAATGCCTACCTCACTCTGGTCTGTTCTCCGACAGACTGAAGCAAATCGCGTGCTATGTCACTGACGTCACCGCGGCAACACACGTCAATGACGTCATCGCGCCGACGCGTCAAAACAAAAAATAAAACATTTTATCTTTCATTTTCTACATATTAATTACCAACAAATGAAGATTTTGTGTGAATTTATAACGAAAACATAAGTTAATTCAATACCTGTTACACCCTCATAACTCATCAATGGGTATATAAAAGTTGTTGTGCTAGCTACCCCAGGACGCTGTGGCTACTCAGGACTCCTCATGTCAAGACCTGTCATCTCATTGACTCTTTAACCTTATGGTTTTGTTTCGCATTACTTATATCATGTAGTAAAGTGTTGTTGTGATTATATCCTAAGTTCTTTATCTTCATTATTATCCCTAGACATTTGTTAGTTGCTTTGATTGATTGTTCTATGAGTCACATTTTATAATAAATAATTTGCATTCAGGCTATTTTGTTGGTTCATCTCTCTTTTATGTTGCAACTCAAACAAGCGGGTCATAACACTTTGTAAAATGTTTCCGGTTGTATCCGAGATCTTGTCCTTTCAGTCATGACCATAGGTGAGAATAGGAACCTAGATTGAGCGGTAAATTGAGAACATTGCCTTTCGTCTCAGCTCCTTCACCACAATAGACAATCACATCAACTGTATTACTGCTGCCACTGCACTGATCCATCTTTAAGTCTCACATTCTATTTCTCATGAAAAAAAAAATAAGGACTCTCCAAACTGGAGATGGCCACCTTTTTCCAGTCAAGCATCATGGTTTCTGACTTAGAGGTGCTGTTTCTTTTCCTGCCATGTCACACTCAACAGCAAACTGTCCCACTGCATGCTGAAGGTCCATGTCCTATTTAAGGACAGCATTATATGCAAATGGCAGAGACAGTCCTAGCCTGCTCCTAAAATTCTGTCAGTAAAAATTATTATATTTTTGAGATCAGCCTAAAAAATAACATTTACAAAATAAAATGAACAAATAGATGGATGGATAGACATTGTAGTGGTGGAAGGGGAAGTAGGATGGCTTGTTCCACCATAAACCAAGATGGAGCTCTCTCAGGAGGGATGGACCAGTGCACGAGATGTTTCAGACTGAAGCCGTAATTTTGTGAAGCACTGTAGAAGTTCAGCCTTGAAATGACGAGAGTTTGCGCTAAGTTGTGCAGCATGATCTGTTAAGAAGAGTCTGATGTTTCTGATGTTGAAAAGTGCAGATCTGAATGATGGAGCTGTGTTGGAAATGTCCTCTTTGAAGGACAACTGCTTATCCAGAATCACCTTAAGATTTCTTACCGAGCAACATGGGGTAATGGTGAATGATCCCAGCTGGATTGAGAAATTGTGTTCAATGTGTTGAATTGAAGGGAAGGTGATGTAAGCAGTTAGTGATGTTTTTTCCAAGCCAATATCCTTCAGGGCAGTTTGATGTCAGTTAAAAATTTGGAAATTTAGTTAAAAACAGCCCTTTGTAGTGTTTTGGCAATAAATAGAAGGAGAGAGACTGGTCTGTATTTTTCATCCAATGAGGTGTTGAGGGATGGTTTTTTAAACTGTGAGTTTACCCAGGCCTGTGTAAACCCACTGGCCCTACATCGCCCAACCCGCTCTGACCTGGGATCGAACAGACGGCCTTCCGCATGGCAGTTGCTTTAACAAGGAGGCTAAAGACCATGGCCCCTAGCGTCTGTCGCCAGCGCACCTCTAGAGGTCAAAGGAGTGAGGTTTACCTGCACTGCAAAAAATGCTTTTCTTACTTAGATTTTTTTTTGTCTTGTTTCTAGTCCAAATATCTAAGAATTCTTATATCAAGAAACATTTTCTTTGCAAGCAAAACATAATATTGGCATATTATTTCTGAAAGCAAGACATTAAGTCAGTTGTTCCTTAAAACAAGCAAAATAATCTGCCAATGGGGTAAGCAAAATAACCTTTTTTTTTTTTTTTTTTACTTCTTATTTATAATTTTTTAATGTATTTTTTTACAGAACAACCCCTTCCCCAACAATAATATATATATATATATATATATATATATATATATATATATATATATATATATATATATATATATATATATATATATAATGAAATGATAAAAAAATCTATAAAAAAGTAATAAAAATAAATAAAAGGGTATTGCCATCATAATTACTTTTAAGGGGATACATTTGTACAAGTTACATTGTTGTAAGATATCAATCTACGTTATAAGATCGATCAGGGATTTATTAGCTCATATCAATGACTCGGATCTTGAAGATTCGAATCATTGATTCGACTCAATTGAGTCAAATTGAATCAGATTAGAAGATTCACACTTTATCTGAAGTTTGTCCCGCAAATATAGACAATGTATTTTACCAATTGTATTTATATTATTTCCGTGGCCAACGATAATAACATAACACAGAATAGGGTTAACTTTTAGCAAGGTAACACGATCTACAGCTTGAGGCAATGACTTAGAAGCACATAAACAAGAACACAGTTCTTACAAAGAAGAACAAATATTTATTGAGCTACACTACGATACATGAGGCTAACTACGTAATAAGCAAACAACAAACAAACGCACACACACACACACATTCCCAAAAGTGCCTAGTCAACTGCCTTGTTATCAAGAAGGTGTAATGGATCTTCAGTATATAATCCACTACTATTTGACTGCTGTGTAATCTGCCTCAATCAGCTTAGATCTTCATAAATACGGTGCTTCAGTCCATACTAACACACTCACTGAAATAATCACCCTCTCATTGGCCTGGATGTTGATGTACTGTGGATTCTAAGCCCATATGCTGTCGCGGACCAGTCTAGAGGACCAGGAGTGCTGCTTAGAAATAAAATGAAGAATCAAATTATAAATTTAATAATTGAAGCATAAAATATGTATAAATAAATCACAATTTAAATGGAAAATTTATGGACAAATTAATAGACATGTTTAAACAGTGTTCTTAAATGACATTTAATAAAGTAATAAATCAATGCGTTTAAAAATAACCTTTAAATGTGTTAATCCGGTCCTGGAGGGCTGGTGTCCTGCAGATTTTAGCTCCAACTTTCCTCAATGCACCTGCATGAATGTTTTAGAAAGCTTAGTAAAGCCAAAAGTCACACTAGAGTTTGAGCTTGCGAAATTCTGTCGCACGGCGCTGCGAAAAGGGCCGGGATTAAACAAGATGATTAGACATTCTGGATTGGTCTCACGCAGTCAAGTGATGCGATTTTGCAGGTCAGAGTTCACTAAGTTTGAACTTTGCACCGCAGCAACCTGCAAAATCTGACACATGACCCTGCGTTTCCGGTCTGAGGCATTCGAGTGCATATGAATGGAAGTCTATGGAGGGAAAAGTCCATTGTGACCGCGGCTTAAGAGCTTGATTAGCTAGCCCAGGTGTGTCTGATGGGGTTGGAACTAAACTTTGCAGGACACCGGCCCTCCAGCACTGAGTTTGGACACCCCTGAGCTAAACCCTCTTTTGCTTCGAAATGAAGCTTGCCTGACCACACTAATGTCACCCCTCAACTGTAAAACTTTTCTATACAGACTTTTTGCATACAATTTTTCTATGCATACCTTTTAAACAGAAATCAGCTAAAGCTAACAAATCTCTGTCATTTGAGTCACTTTGCTGATCTTTAAACTCCTGCTTAAATCAAGTGCGTTTCATTTGCAAGTGAGATAGGGTTTAGCTCGATCTGAGGTGAAAGTTGATTGGCTGCTCCCACATGTGGACTGTCCAAAAGCATTTTTTTAAACTCAATTTATTTTCAACTTAAGAAAAAGCATGTAGTAAAAAGGAAAAGGAAAGCAAGTGGCAAATAGAGAAAAGCATTTGTCAAATGCCTTTTTAAAAAGCTATTTAAATTGTGCATTTAAATGCATTTAAAATGATCTATAAATATAAGTTTTCATTGTTTGATTAATCAGCGTTTTAAAACATGAATTAAATAAACATTTATAAAATTGTCTATTTATTTTTCCATTTAAAAGTTATTTTCAAATGCACAATTGAAAATTTAATATTGCTTTATTAAATGAGATTAAAAAACACAAATTAAATAAACATTTAAATATGACTATTTATTTGTCCATTTAAATTGTGATTTATTTATAGACATTTTAATGATTCATTTATTCAATTCATAATTTGATTCTTCATTTTATTTTTAATTGGCACTCCTGGCCCTCTATATATTAAAGATATGTCTGCACATAATCACACAAACGTTTGTGTGTGTATAAAGCCGCGGTCACACTAGAGTTTGAGCTTGCGAAATTCTGTCGTACGGCGCTGCGAAAAGGGGCGGTATTAAACAAGATGATTAGACATTAAAAAAAGCAAGCGATTGCTCCATGTTTTAAATTTCTGTTCAGAGAGGTCATGTTTTGATCCTGGATTGGTCTCACGCAGTCAAGTGATGCATTTTCGCAGGTCAGAGTTTACCAAGCTTGAACTTTGCACTTCAACAACCTGCGAAACTCGACGCATGACCCTGCGTTTCCGGTCTGACGCATTTGCATGCGAATGAATGGAAGTCTATGGAGGGAAAAGTCCAGTGTGACCGCGGCTTAAAACAAATTTCTAACCTAAAAACTCATCAATTGCTGATACCCATTTTCTCTTAATTGACTAGTTATCTTATCAATGGCAAGGAACCAATTGTTAACCAATAGAAAACAGCATATTCTCAAGTAGTTTCATATGAGCTGGAATCCATCCAATCAGTTCAGCCGTGGCTTTGATTGCTATCATATAAATTACTCCTGTCAGGACATCATTTAATTTGAAAAGCTAGAAAAATGCACATGAAATGGCTTCAGTGGCTAAAAAAAAACTAAGATGGCAGAGGAGGATAGCATTTGTGGATACATCCACAATATAACCCCGGTGAAATGTGCAATGAAGACCTGAAACAAATATTTTAATTGTGTCTTTCAAAGCAATCGTGACAAGTACCACCGTGTTGTGGTTTATTCGCCAGAGAAACATGATAGCTTTTTGTGGGCACAGAAGCAGAAGAGTCCTGTCAAGTTGACCGGATTTAAACGGCGTGTCAGTAAGTAGAGAAATTTGTATTTCTTTATTATTTGAAATGTATTATTGATCGGAAGTTTGGATCATTTTACTGACTTGTTCATTGAGGTGAGTGACCCTGAGTCATTTCGTTCAATTTGCCAAAACATCACTTAAAATGTTACGAGTTTTTTCCAAACTAATCTACAACTACACCAAACATTGATCACACTACAAACCAGTCATAAGTAGAAAACTAATATTAATATGCCAAAACAATTTGAGTTTGAATTGTTAATTTGTACTCTTAATTAACAATTCTAATCTAATGCTGAATATTCATATGCTATTAATGTTTTGAATTAACTTTTTCATATTGAAATTTGAAACTGACCTTTTTAAGTGTCTATAAATTAACTAATTATTGAATGACCCATCACTAAAATGTATTAATCTTAATTGTCTATGCTGAACAGGTGAGGAGGGTGGTGAGTTCGACATCCACTGGAGGAACGGGGAGATTGTAGTCACCACTGTGGACTTAGTGTCTAAAGAGCCTCCACAAATTCTGAGAAAGACGGTCAGTGAAGTGAACATGATGTCGTTGAAACGACATGTGAGTTTACAATCTAGTTTTGAAAAGTAGACCAGCTAAAGTTTAGGAAGGGAGAAATTAACTAGTTGATGATGGCATGAAGTTAATGTAAATATTTTGTTGTTGCATGGATGCTGATCCACCTTTTCCACCAATTATTTTATTTATTTATTTTTTGTGTTTAGAGTAGATAAAATATTTCCAGTGTATGATTGATTCATTTCTGCATTTTGATTTCAGGTTGGTGCGATTTTTTTTTTTTTTTTTTTTTTTTTTTTTTTTTTTTTTTTTTTTTTTTTTTTTTTTTTTTTTTTTTTTTTTTTTTTTTTTTTTTTTGAAGGTAAAGTTGTACATGTGAATCAACCAGAAAACGGTACAATGTAGAGGTGTTCCAATGGACATGCAGAGCTTCTATTTGCAAGATGTGACTGGCAGCTTAAAAGTTCAGTTGTGGGAGAAACAATTTGATCTGGTGCAGTGTGGAAGCTGCTACAGGTTAAGTAACTTGAGCACAAGATCATTCGGAGACTTTTTTTTTTTTTTTTTTTTTTTTTTTTTTTTTTTTTTAAACCACTACATCTGGTACGGTGATTTGAAAAGATTGCACCTTTGTGTGGCCTGACAACTGCAGCAGTTGATTTACAAGAGGCAAGTGTTGTTAAACTCACAGGAAATATAACTGCTGCAGATGTTAAGGTGTCTTATCGCTGTGCAAAATGTCAAGTTTGGCAGGAATGCTTTGACAGTCGAGGCAAGTTTCACCGCTGCCAGCGACGTGGAATGCTGCAGACTTGTGATCGGTACCAACCGGTTTCAAATGCACGAATGACCCTATCTGGGGGCTTTGGGGATCAAGATTTGACTTTTTCCAACTTCTGCTTGCAGAAATACCTGCAAGGTAAAGTTTTTCTGTCTCTGTTGAACGAACGCCAAGATGTCGAGGAATACTTCTTGGTCAATGGACCATTTAAAGTTGTAGTTCAGAGTGGAATTGTTATCAGTGTAGAAAACCTTGCTGCAACAACGACTTCTGAAGCTACAAACACAAGTGATTCTTCTGCAGTGCAGCCACAGGTGCAACTAATGCTGCAACAGACAACACTTCAGCAGATATTTAAGGTTAGTTATTTATTTTTAATTTTTTTTAAAGCATTGTGTCTTTTCAAGATGGAGATATCTTGAGTTGTGTTAATAATAAAATGTTTGTTTTTCAGAAGTGCATAGTAAAGCAGAAGTTGGAAATGGATCGGTCCATGGCCCCCACTCAGTTTTTGTTTTTTAAATGCATGGTTTGTCTTGTTACCAGAGTGCTGTTAGGAATAATTATAGCAGTTGCTGTATTTGGATACTTTTAGCAAACATTTTTATTTGAAAATTAGTTTATGCTTTTATTTTAAGTCCATGTTTTCAATCATTTGAAGTGATTTTTGTATGAATTTGAGTTGTATGCAGCACGAAATAAACCTAGTTTTGTACATGGTGGTTTTGTGTTTTTTTTTTTTTTTTTTTTTTTTTTTTTTTTTTTTTTTTTTTTTTTTCAAAATTGGTAATGTGAATTTTAATATTTACATTTTAAAGCTTTTTCTTATTTTTGTAAGTGATATTAGAAATTACCAAATTGTTATAGACCGTATGTTAAGATTTTAACTTTTAAAGTGCAGTTTATTAAAGAAACTAATTGTTGCACTGAATGGTTTTAGTATTTTCTACGTGTAGTACTTTTAAAGTAATAATTATTATTTTATTTTTTATTTGCTGCAATGTGCCCTGTATTAACAGATATTAGAATTAGTAAGATTGAGTCCTATGAAGAGTGAGGACCATTTTGGTGTTTATACATAAGGCATTTGTTTAAAGTGAATAAGGGGAAATGTAGTCAGTAAGTCTTCATATTTTGATGAGGTGTTTATTTATGGTTTGTAATTAATCTAAGTGAGATTATTTAATTTTTTTTTCTTGATGAATACATTTAAAATATTTAACCTCTTAAGATATTAACTGTTTACTTATTAACCTCTTAATATATTAACTGTTTACTTATTAACCTCTTAATATATTAACTGTTTACTTATTAACCTCTTAATATATTAACTGTTTACTTATTAACCTCTTAATATATTAACTGTTTACTTATTAGCCTCTTAATATATTAACCGTTTACTTATTAACCTCTTCAGATATTAACGGTTTACTTATTAGCCTCTTAATATATTAACTGTTTACTTATTAGCCTCTTAATATATTAACTGTTTACTTATTAACCTCTTAATATATTAACTGTTTACTTATTAACCTCTTAATATATTAACTGTTTACTTATTAGCCTCTTAATATATTAACCGTTTACTTATTAACCTCTTCAGATATTAACGGTTTACTTATTAGCCTCTTAATATATTAACTGTTTACTTATTAGCCTCTTAATATATTAACTGTTTACTTATTAACCTCTTAATATATTAACTGTTTACTTATTAACCTCTTAATATATTAACCGTTTACTTATTAACCTCTTAATATATCAACTGTTTACTTATTAACCTCTTCAGATATTAACGGTTTACTTATTAGCCTCTTAATATATTAACCGTTTACTTATTAGCCTCTTAATATATTAACTGTTTACTTATTAGCCTCTTAATATATTAACTGTTTACTTATTAACCTCTTCAGATATTAACGGTTTACTTATTAGCCTCTTAATATATTAACCGTTTACTTATTAGCCTCTTAATATATTAACTGTTTACTTATTAACCTCTTAATATATTAACTGTTTACTTATTAACCTCTTAATATATTAACTGTTTACTTATTAACCTCTTAATATATTAACTGTTTACTTATTAGCCTCTTAATATATTAACCGTTTACTTATTAGCCTCTTAATATATTAACTGTTTACTTATTAACCTCTTCAGATATTAACGGTTTACTTATTAGCCTCTTAATATATTAACTGTTTACTTATTAACCTCTTCAGATATTAACGGTTTACTTATTAGCCTCTTAATATATTAACTGTTTACTTTTTAACCTCTTAAGATTATAACTGTTTACTTAATAACCTCTTAATATATTAACTGTTTACTTATTTTTCTCTTAAGATATGAACTATTTACTTATTAACCTCTTCAGATATTAACTGTTTACTTATTAGCCTCTTAATATATTAACTGTTTACTTATTAACCTCTTAAGATTATAACTGTTTACTTAATAACCTCTTCAAATATTAACTGTTTACTTATTAATTTCTTAACATATTAACTGTTTACTTATTTTTCTCTTAAGATATGAACTATTTACTTATTAACCTCTTCAGATATTAATATTCAGATTACTTATTAGCCTCTTAAGATTATAACTGTTTACTTATTAACCTCTTAATATATTAAATGTTTACTTATTAGCCTCTTAATATATTAACCGTTTACTTATTAGCCTCTTAATATATTAACTGTTTACTTATTAACCTCTTAAGATTATAACTGTTTACTTAATAACCTCTTAATATATTAACTGTTTACTTATTTTTCTCTTAAGATATGAACTATTTACTTATTAACCTCTTCAGATATTAATATTCAGATTACTTATTAGCCTCTTAAGATTATAACTGTTTACTTATTAACCTCTTAATATAGTAAATGTTTACTTATTAGCCTCTTAATATATTAACTGTTTACTTATTAGCCTCTTAATATATTAAATGTTTACTTATTAACCTCTTAATATATTAACTGTTTACTTATTAACCTCTTAAGATTATAACTGTTTACTTATTAGCCTCTTAATATATTAACTGTTTACTTATTAGCCTCTTAATATATTAAATGTTTACTTATTAGCCTCTTAATATAATAAATGTTTACTTATTAGCCTCTTAATATATTAACTGTTTACTTATTAGCCTCTTAATATATTAAATGTTTACTTATTAGCCTCTTAATATATTGTTACGTCCCTGATGTTAACGTCTAGGAGTGGGATCAACAGTGAAAAAGTTATAAAAAAAAAAAAAAAAAAAAAAAGTTGGTTGGGGTGAGTGTGGATCAGTCCCCTGCTTTCATGACAACATACCAAATTAAAGTTAAAGAATTTATTAACAGAAATGTACAAAAACTGGGAAGCAAAAATAGACTTCAGGAGGGGGGAAAAGGCCAAAACAACAAACAAAAAGTACGCTCTAGCTAGTTAGGGAGTAAAACGGTCTAAACTGACAAAGCAAAACAAACCAACAACAGAAATGTACACTAACTCCCTAACTAAACATAAACAAGAGAAAAATGGTTTTAGAAATAAAATGGCACCCACCTCCCTACGGCTTCCAAACACAAAGGTGTTTTAAAGCAGAGTTCAAGTGGTTTTAAAAGCTTTTACAACAGAGTTTTTAACTTCAACAAGTTAAGCACAACAGTGTCAATAGTCTTTCAACAAGACAACCAAGCAGGAGAGAGACCACACTCTGGAAGCAAGCTTCAATGTGGCTTGCAACTGGCAGGCTTTTAAGCTTGTCAGGCAACGAGCAGCAGGTGCAATCAATTAACCTCCTCTCCTCCACACATAGCTGAGAAACAGGTCGCAGAGTGTGTGTGTGAGAGAGAGAGAGAGAGAGAGAGAGAGAGAGAGAAAATTGAGAATTTGAAAAATACACTTTATTACAGCCAAAAAAACAAACAAATTCATACACTATTTAAAAAAACCAAACACAGGTTCTTAATACCATCATACATACACAAACACATACAAGCACAATTTAACTCTACTTCCTTACATTTTCATTATTTAAACAATACTCCATCACTGCAAAAAAGGTGCAAAACATAACATCTTTTCATGTATTGAGCATAAAACGTTTCTACAACACCATTTAAATTCAAAGGTTGACAAATCATTCATAGCTTTGAAAAAATTGAAATCTGTGATTACTCTTGACTTAATCAGATTGATAAAAACCATCAGTACATCTTGACTAGAAATGCCTTCAATCTTATTTTTCCTACTCACATAGATTGGCATTTTTGATTGACCCAAAATGAAATTAAACAATTGACACTCAGAAGCTCTTCTCCTAACATATTTAAACCCATAAATGAACATCTCCATTGAAAAAACCTCATTAAAAGACTGAAACAACAAAATCAACACATCAAATAAAGGTCTTAAAGGTGCAGTATGTAAGATTGACGACTAGGGGTTGACGTAGGTATTGCAGTCCTAAATCAAAATATAGGAGAGTCTCACCCCGCCTCCTCTAACTGGAGGCACACGAAGGTTGCCAGATTGACAACACAATGACAAGCAGAGACAAGACGATGGATAGTATGGTGACTTACGCTGTAAGTTGAACAGATAATGTATATGTTGGCAATATTTGTATTGTCTTCCAATTATAAACCACCTCGTGTGGGTTTGTATATATCTGAACCTGCGTCTCATCTGAGGCAGCCCCTGTAACCGTAATCAACTACGTTGGTTATTGAAGTGCAAAATACTGCCATTTTTTCTTACTTTGAAATCATTCTGGGTTGTATGAATACAGCTTATGGTGTTGCACCTGTTGTTCTGTTCTGTTGTCAGTGAAAGCGAGTGTTTTAAAACGCCGGCAGCGTAGCCACGCGCTGACCACTCAGCGTTTTTTTAAAAGCTGAGAAGCGATCACAGCTGAACGCTTTTAGAGCAGCGCTTGCGTTTCTGCAGCGCAAAGAAACCTTTGGTGGGTATGCGCTCCTACCAGTATCAACCAAGCAAGCCAGAAGTTAAAGTGTCAAGTGTGTTTTATGCATAAAAACACTTTATGCAGTGCGTTTCCACTGGCACGTTGCAAGCACAGCGTGGCGAGTGATTTCACTTCATTTATGCAGTGCATTACGCACATAACGTTCATATGAATGAATTAAAACCGCTTGAATCACTTTGCTTGCAACGTGCCCATGGAAACGCACCGTTATGCAAAAAACACACTTACCGCTTTTACCTCTGGCTTGCTTGGTGCTGGTGGAGCTGCTTTTCAGTGGAGCGACATTTGTATTGAATTGAACGTAAATTGAACTGAACTTCAACAGTGACATTTTGGTATAAACTGAAATTAATTTGTTTTAATTTAACTTAAACTACACAAGCATAATTTATTTCCTTGACTAGAAGACAATCCATTGCTATAGAAAATAGTATAATAGCCTTGTATTCTTTCTCACAGCAGCCTGAGACAAATCAAATTAATGCTGTGCCCACATCAAGGGAGACTAGAGAGGCCTGGTCAGATGACAGAGGGCGGAGAGGACGAGGTAGAAGAAGAGTGGCAGGGAGAGGTGAAGAGAGGGTAGCAGTTAGTTCCCAGAGAGGAAGAGCAAGACAAAGAGGGACGAGTAACAGAGGTGGCTGGAAGAAAGGTGCCAGAGATCCGCTGGATGAGGAGAGAATCCAGGCTCTCCAACATGCCAGAAGGATTCAGACAGAGGTTTGCATGATCAGGGATCTTGACAATGTATACAATATATACAACACTAAACAAAATGACAACAACTTCATTGAGATAGGCAGAATTGAACAATATTGTTTATAGTTTGCGATATTGAACAATCACAAGCATAAATGTGGTTCAAGAAGGGAAATAATAGTTTATTTTAAACTGTTATTATTAAGAAAAACAATTTTATTTTGTTTTGTATAATATACTTATGTGCTTGCATCTTTGATCTGTTTATCTAGGAAATCATTCAGCAAATAAGTGAGGCCCAATTACGTGAGCTGTCAACTCAGCTGTTTTCTAGAGAGCCTGGGCTAGTTTTTGATGCCCTGATGACACTCCAGGAACAGCATGCTATCCCATCTACCCCTGTTCTCTGGTGTAAATGTGGAAATTGCAGGGAGATGACCACAGACGTAGAAAGAAAATGCTGTGGTCAAGCTCCCAAGTACTGTATAAGCCAGCTGCCACATTTTAGCCTGTACTGTCTGGAAGACGGTTATTTGCGTCTGCACAGACAGTACAGGAATGATGTGTTGGTCATCAGTGACTCACGAGAGCCAGGGGATGACAACAGAGAATTTAGATATGCTGCGTATCGACAGTATATCTTCTGGCAACATGGGGCATTGGGTCAGGGAAATCGTCTGGTTATCCCCAGCTGCTGTGTCTGGCGGATTAGAGACAAATACCCTGATCCTCAGGGCCACTACACCGGCTTTGTTCATCACCTGTAAAAAAAAATTTACTTTTTTTGTTTGTCTATTTACAAATTCCGTTTTCGTTTGTAACTATCTGACAATACACAACTGTTAATATTTAATAAAATGTATTTCATAAAACAATTAATGAAGGTGTTCATAATGACTTGGAAAGAAAACAAAAGTAAGAATCAAAAACTATTTTAATAAACAGTATAAAAATACAATGCATTACAAATAACTGCAAATAATTTTACAGCAGTCACTTCCTTTAGTGGACATAATGTAGCTGTTCATCAATCTGGCATGGTGGCACAAAGAAAAATTGCAATTAATACACACATACACCTAACAATGGTACAAATGTTTAAAAAAAAAGCAGAAGCATACCACACAATAGAGCTTGCTTATAAATATATGTCTTTATTATTATTATTATTATTATTATTATTATTAACTACTACAAATCTTTGTTTCACTTCACATTTGTCAGGTTGTTGATGAATACTGACTGACTAAAAGCTAATGAAAATATATAATACAGTTTTCATACATGCAAGCTAAACTGTGCAGAATCTTTTTTTCTTTTTTCCCTACAAGACAAACAGGTGTTTTTCACCTACCAAACCCTCTCCTAACTTGACTTTGGCAGAGTTCATGTACTGTTGGTGCTGGTACAAGTGGAAGCAGTCCAAACCTTCTGGGATCATCAGGGCGAAGGGACCTTCGTCTGGGCATTCCCCTGCTGATCAGTCTTTTCTGGAGAATCCGGCCTTGCAGATCAGGGATGTGTCCATAAGTTTTTTTTTTCTTCACAGTGTACAGGCTGTATCTCTTTGAATTTTTCTTATACGTTCTCTTGTACCTGACAAAAGAATTAAAAATATAAATTTACTGTATATCATTAACAGATGCAGTTTTTTTATTGGTTGATTAACTCCCCCTTAATAGTAATGATGTGTAGCTACAGCAGAACTGTCACTTCATCATTTATGTACACATTAATTGTTATAGTTTGCAACAAGCCTCTCTATATATGTCCTAAAACAATCAAGCTTACTGTTTGGTTCAATCGGGGTTTATCATGTCTGGTCGGTCCTTGTGGTAGTTGTAATCGAGGGCTGCAAGCAGGGTTCTGGCCTCAAACACAGGTGGTGTAAAAGATGAGCGCTTGTTAGCGTACATCAGGATGTGATTTTGGAATGACTCAAGGTCAGCTGTAGATCTGTGAATAGAGGAAGTCCATGATTTAGTAATTTATTTAATTATTTGTACTGATTGGTGTAAAACAAACAACTTACCTAAAGTTCAGATACTTGTGCACTTCTTTAAGCCACCTTTTGTTTGAGATAATGCTTTTAAGGGTCTCATGAGCCACTGACCCTCGTGCAAGCCACTGCTTTGTCCCATCATTTTCCATGTGCTCATGCTGGCAGCTCCCCAGAACCCACCTGTGTTCATTCACTACATGGTGAGCAAGTCCCAGCCAGAGCTCCTGTGAAAAATAAATATAGCATTACATATAAGAACATACACACATGCGCACACACACACACACACACACACACACACACACATGCACCTGTGTGTGTGTGTGTGTGTGTGTGTGTGTGTGTGTGTGTGTGTGTGTGTGTGTGTGTGTGTGTGTGTGTGTGTGTGTGTGTGTGTGTGTGTGTAAATTGCACATCACGTTTTGATTAAGAGAAACATCAGAGAATGTACAAAACCATTATTTGCAGAAAGTAAAGTAAACCATTAGACAATGTGCCAATGTTGCATTGACAGATTATCAGGACTTACCATAAATTTACAATACGAGTCAGCCATTTTGCAGCACCACCAAAAATGGTTTACAATGTCTTTTAACCAGTGGTTTAGACTAGAGTGACCTTTGATCTGTGCAGCCTATTAAGGTACAAAAAAACTCAGGGTTTGGATTTTCCTGTTGTGACTCATAATTAATCAATTACTTTAGGAAAAAAATGTTGCTTTGTACTGAATGCTATACTTACAGCATGGATCCTTTTAGCCAAGTTTTTTGCCCCATGCCACATGTCCAGGCTGTGCAACAACCCTAAATCTTTGTACTTTCCTTTGTCTGGTTCATAAAGTATAATAAGAATTGTGTATTTTTAGTCTTTTTAAAGCAAAACAGTAACTGAAATAGACGTTTTATACTTTTTACAAATGTATACAATTAGGATGCAAACTTACTCATGAGGGCAGAGATTTGAACATGGGCATCTGTACAGACTTCAACGAGCTTCACCTCAGTCAGGAGCATGTCAATTGTTCGTATAAATGCCTCTTTCTCCATAATTACTGAATTTCTCTGCATTTCCCTTTTGTCTATTGTGATGATGGAGATGATTTCCCGTGACTCATTTTCCATTGCAGTGTATGTGCAGTATTGAGCACAGTGCCCAGGGCTGTCCATTCGTCCATCTGCTGCTGGCACAAAAATAACTAAGAGCTTTGTATTTTTAGGTTAACACGTTTTTGAGAACAACACCACAAATACAAATGTTGCACCTTACCTACAATCACTACATCTCTGTCTTGTAGATGGTGTACTATTTCTGCTCTTTTTTCATTCCAGACCTCCTTTATGGTGTCCACACAATAGGTGTCCTGTATGGTGTAGTAAGTACTCCTGTCCACCATCCCCATGTTCATGAATTTGAAAAGTAAAGCAACTTTGCAGTAGTTGCTCCCAGAAAGCAAGATGTTAGTGGCTAACATGAAATCCCCCGCTAGCATCCTGTGTTTTACTGTAGGCTGTGAGCTCCATGTCCACACAGTATGGCCATAGGAACATGTCTTAGAGTAAACAGATATGGTGCATAATGTTTGAAAAAAACAATCATTCTTCCAAAAACAACATAGATATGTTTTAACATTCCAGTGTACAACGACAACAACTTTTACAATGGAGTAATCAAGTCTCACAAAATCATGTTTACGGCAAATACACTGACATAGGCTTTAAACAAGGTTTAGTATGGTACTGTAAGTGTACTGTAGTATGGTTACAATTACTGACCCATTCGATGATGCTTGCTGTTCCCCTGGATCTGATAGAGACCTCAAAGGGGGGAAGGCTTTGACACTCCACATGACTTACATTGCACCTGTATAGGCACTTTGGTACTGGCAGTATGAGGAATTTTACTAGCTGGTTTATACAGTCCTCATAGACAACAGATGCACGTTTTCCTATCAGGTCGTCCTCAGTGAAGACCTCGAGTGGAGAGGGAAAACAGAATGGTTGATTAGATGAAGGTTGGTCAATGGATGGATTCTCTGTGTCGATGTCATGAACAGTCTCATCCAGTCCAATTATTGGCAAACTGTCAATGCATGGTGGTGCCTGCAGTGCTCCACCCATCCTGTCAGAACATAAAATATTAGTTAATTATCACATTTTAAAGTTAACATGATTTAATCAACAAGGATCTCGGGCTCATTTTTTATGTTGATTCCACTTTTTGTTGTTGCAAATAAGGCATTCAAAATTCAGAATAAAAACAATATAAAAAATTGAGAAACAGAGAAAAATAGCAGTTACAGTTGCAATCAGAATTATTCAACCCCCTTTGATTTTTTTTTCTTTTTTAAATATTTCCCAAATGATGTTTAACAGAGCAAGGAAATTTCACAGTATGTCTGATAATGTTTTTTCTTCTGGAGAAAGTCTTATTTGTTTTATTTCGGCTAGAATAAAAGCAGTTTTTAATTTTTAAAAACCCATTTTAAGGTCACAATTATTAGCCTCTTTAAGCTATTTTTTTTTTCAATAGTCTACAGAATAAACCATTGTTATACAATAACTTGCCTAATTACCCTAACCTGCCTAGTTAACCTAATTACCCTAGTTAAGCCTTTAAATGTCACTTTAAGCTGTATAGAAGTGTCTTGAAAAATATCTAGTAAAATATTATTTACTGTCAAAGATAAAGTAAATCAGTTATTAGAAATGAGTTATTAAAACTATTATGTTTGGAAATGTGTTAAAAAAATCTTCACTCTGTTAAACAGAAATTGGGGAAAAAAATAAACAGGGGGGCTAATAATTCAGGGGGTTGAATAATTCTGATTGCAACTGTAAATGCGGTTAATTACACGTCATTGTACCCTGTAACCTTTACAAAATAATAGTAATAATAATAATAATAATAATAATAATAATAATAATAATGAAGATTTATATAAATATACCGTATACAAAGACGAGGAAAATATTCTTCATCTTGGCTGTCATCACCTTCGGTTTTTTCATCCTCATCATCTGTTCCCCAGGCAATACTGTTTATATTACATTAGTTAACTATAAAATCAAATTAAACACGCATAAAAATAATAATACTATATATATATATAACTTACACACTGTTCCTTAGGTTATTGATCTTGTCATCATCTATGATCAAATTTTCATCATCTTGAACACTAGAGAGATATAAAAGACACATAAAAAGACATAGACGGATTGGTGGACAGTCAATATTAGACAGTGCAGGGGCCATCAAGAAATGTTTGAGATTTTTGCACGGAGTTGAAGTGCGCGGACCCTCGTAGCTAAAAAATAATATAACAGAAGTGTCTCGATTCACTTTAACATATGCTTTTACCATATAAACTTACCCCGTAGCATTTTCACTGGCAAAATAATAAATAAGCAAAGTATTTTTCTGTCACAGTTGTTACCGACATAATACAGTTATAACGTCGTAAGCATAACTCTGTCTGTTTGTTGTATACACTTATTTCACAGATTTTTCAGTGTTGTATACACTGAAATCGCAAGCGCTCACACCAAAATGAAGAAAACCATAGGCTATACTATGGAAAAGGTGATTCCTGCAGCAGCTCGGTCGTTTATTTGATCCGCGCTGGATTCAATTATAACATAAATATTTTCAGCCTCTCAGACACACAAATCGCGTTTTTTAAATAAAGATGCTTAGACACAGTAGCCCATTTTAACCTGGGTGGTTTTGAGACGTTTTGTTGTTTTCAAAAAGTTACTTCACGGTCGGCTATTTCTGTGGCGCGCTCATGTGCGTGTCCAAATCAAACAAACAAACACTGGAAAAACAGGCGGAACGCAACTCGTCATGATTCTCATTACAAGCTGACACCTCGTATCACGGGCATTGTCTTCAATGTCCAATTTACTCAAAATATCCATAGTAGTAGTCCGGTACTAAACAATTACTTACCTGTCAAGTAGAAAATTAGCCAACTCGGCGTTCGTTTTAAACCCTTTGTCTGTTTTAAGATTCCTCCATCTTTCCATAGCGTCGCCGATATTTATACGGTTTTTATTGTACCAATCATCATACGCTTTCTTGGCTGGATGCCGAGGCTTTTTAATATGATATTCGGACGCTGACTCTGACCCCTTTCGTTTGGCAGCTTCCATGGCTGAACTGAAATACGTGTGTTTTTTACCACCAAGGCAACCCGGGGTGCCGAAATACAATTGGGTAAACTGGCAATAGGCTAGTCACACAACCCACAACATAAACAGGTGTTCCGGCACGGAACACACGTTTTCAAAGCAGAATAACTGACTATAGCATGGTTTTTCAGATAAGAAAGTATGTTCATTTAGCATGTTTCTTAAATATCTGCAGATATATTGTGGTATTTTGTCTGCTTTAGTTAAGTCAAAAACTTACATACAGCACCTTTAAGCTGTGTCAAGATTGTACTGCTGTTCTAAATTTATATTATTAGTAGTATATTACAAATACATGTAAGGGTTATAATGGTAAGTTTACTTTACGTAAACGTAAACATTTTTTGTTTGATATTTTAATATTGCACTACTGTGATAAATGTTTGGGTTTAAATTTTATTGTTATTGTTTTGGACTGATGTCGTAACTGTTTGTTAATGTTTGTTTGTGTTTGATATTTATTATTATATTGTTACAATGACACTACTTTGTTAAATGTTTATTTTGGTTGACTATTTATTATTTACTTTTATTATTATTATTATTATTATTATTTATTTTACTTTAAAAACCTATGCAAATAAAAAGAGTTGTTAATCTTTATCCTCACATTGTTGTTCTTTGTGCATATTTATATTCTCAAAATATTTGTACCTGTAAGCACATTCTTAAAAAGGGTCTCCCAGTATTAAATAACTACATCAAATATATATATATATATATATATATATATATATATATATATATATATATATATATATATATATATATATATATATATATATAATTATTATTAGACTTTCTGGAAGAAAGAGCGCCCTCCGGTGTCCGGTATGAACGAAACGTACTAAAGGTGAGAGAGATTGTGTTGGAGAATGTCTGAATTAAAGTGTGTGGGTCAAATTAGCATTTGATTACAGAGAAGCTGGGTTAACTTACCATCTGCTAAACCCTGAACTCTCGGTTGATTAACCCAAAACCTGCTTACCGTGAGTATGTCAGTTCCAAAACAGCTGATGAGAGTTAGTTAAATCAACCTCCTAAAGATAACCGCGGGTTAATGCGCGCA
>LR812522.1:43987434-44014920 GCA_903798195.1 Danio kyathit | reverse complement strand
ACAGCAAAACTGTAATCTACAGAATGCCTGAGATTAATGCGAGATCTCGAGATCTCGGCACTTCGTGTTAGAGTCTGTTTCAGCAGTAACACGGCTGTGGATTCAAACCACACAAACTTGATCAAGACAAGTACTTTCTCCAACAATAAAACACAGTTATCTAAGCACCGCGTTCTTTAATTCACTACTTTCAGCGAATAAAACGGCAAAGGT
Source organism: Danio kyathit (assembly GCA_903798195.1). NCBI lineage: Eukaryota > Metazoa > Chordata > Actinopteri > Cypriniformes > Danionidae > Danio > Danio kyathit. The sequence goes on along the minus strand of LR812522.1, from coordinate 44,014,707 downwards.
GGGTTTATTTATTCTAAACCCAGTTGCCAGGAGAAAAACAGCAGATTTCAAACCCGGAATCTCGCGGCGGATGAAATCTTACTGTCTAGGGCCCTTTTAAGAGGAAGAGATAAGGAACTCGCTTATCTGCCTCTTTCTGCGCTCTTAAAGCGGCTTTACTGTTCGTCTCAGCGAACAAATCTACTGCAGGGTTTTGCACAGTGCGCCTCGGCGGGCGGATCTCGTGCAGTTTAGCGCTCTTCGTCTTGGCAGACGGATTTTTATGCAGTTTTACTTTCTCAACAACACTTCAGTATGCAATCAAGCAATAAAACGCATTTTTGTGCACGTTTATGCACACTTCGTCTCGGCGGACGGATTAAAAGCAGTTTTACTTTCTCAACAACACTTCAACATGCAATCAAGCAATAAAACGCATTTTTGTGCACGTTTATGCACACTTCGTCTCGGCGGACGGATTAAAAGCAGTTTTACTTTCTCAACAACACTTCAACATGCCGCCAAGCAATAAAACGCATGGTACAATGATAGAGTAATGACACATGTGTAGCAAATTTCCTCTAATCTATCTTTACGGTCAAAAATAGAAACAATTAACAACGTGTTTCGGGGTTTATGTGCTTAAAAGAGAGTTCATTCTATGCCTAAATATCCTCCACCAAATTAATGTAGTGCCTGGACCATCTAATATGTCCGGTACTTTAAGAATTAGCTCATAAGTTCGAATTAATTTATATTAATTCTCGGGGATCGAATCAAGAGATTCAAACGACTGGTTCACAGTCAAAATTAGGTTACCACGCTTACGTCATCTATTGGTCCACCCGAATAGAAGTAAGCAACGTAACTTTATCTTTACTAAATCTATGTTACATTATTATTTGGCCAAAATAACAATATAAACAGTTTCACAAGCAAGGTAGCAAGACCATATAGCTGAGGCAGTAACTTAAAAACACACAAAAACTCCGACAAGGATCTTAAAATGAAACACAAGTTTATTAAGCTACACACGCATTAAACTACTCTAATGTAAAACAAACAAACACAAAGATGCACACACACACAGTTCTGGAATGGGTTGAGTTACTGAGAATGACCAACTAAGAGTCCCAAACGTCTCGCACGTGATAAGTTCTTAGCATTGCAACCTTAGAGAACCACCAAGCAGAGAATCTGACTAGGATTTACTGTTAAACTTAATTAACACCAGCTTCAGCCAGGAATGAAAGTTTGGTTTGTGTTTACTTGCGTGACCAGTTCCGCTCGTCAGCTGGTTGAAGGGAACTCCGGCGCAGCCGATTGGTTGCCGTGCGTTGACGTAGTGGGGATGTCTTTGTTGAAGAGGGCTCTTCCTTCGTCTTCTGGAGCGTGGGACCCGTGATTCCGGTGACGAAAGTTTGACGTCAGCAAGCGGGAAGTTCGGTGAAAGGGAATTCTTCTAGCGCTTGATCCTTGAATGACTTGGGAAAGCAAAGTTCAGAGAGGTTGAATGACTGACCGTACTGCTGGATGGGACGGCGGTCCGCGTGTTCGCGGGAAGGCAGTTATGCGAGCAGTGCAGGGTCAGACTGAGTTCATGCGAGTTGCGAACGTACACAGAAGCGGCGTGGGCTCCTGTGAACGGTCTCGTTGCCGTGGTGCGGTTACGGCGGACAGACGCAGGTCTTATGGGGTGCTTCTTCCGAGAGCAATGTCCGGCGGCGCGGTGTAAAGGCGGGAAGCGTGCAACACAAAGTTTGTGCGTGGAGACCCCTCGTGAAAACCAAGCGAAAGCAATAAAAATTCAAAAGCTGAGGGCTTTATAGTGGGCAGGACTTAAGCCCGCCTACTCCATGGTTGACCAATGGCTGTGGCTACTGAGCGAGGCCAAGCCTCCCTTTTTCCTGGTCGTTCACACCCAGGGAGGGGTCGCGTTGTCACGCGCTTAGAGTAAAACCTTATTTTACTGTTATCAAAATTTAAATAAAACTCTGTAATTAACTACTATTTGCAGATACAGTTTTATAATTTCCATCAATGTTTTCTGAATACCGAGCTGCACAGTTGGACATCAAACACCATAGCTTTATCAAATACAGTTAATTACGAGCGTACCACGCGCTGCATTGTTTCATTTACATGCCGTGTTATAGTGAAAAACCCTTGCTTACATACATAGTAAAATATACAAAACTATTCACAATAAAACATTAAAGCAAAAACACACTTTTAAACGTGAATTGTCCGAAAATCACATTTCTCTTTGTTCAGAGGATAATGCTGGGTTATCCTCCTCGGGCAGGAAATGAGGCGGGTGAGCCAAAAACCCCAAAGCAGACAGAGGGTCTTTCTTTCATTGGTTTTGATAATTCAGTTGCCACTGTCATGTGAGCTGAGTTTACAACACGTCTTTGTGGTGAGAGGGGAAGACATGTGTATTGGAATTAAGCTTCGGGCGATACTTAATTAAGAGGGAGACGAGGGGGAAGCAAGAGTCTCGTTTGACTGCAGAATTTTAACTCCGCTTAAAAAAAACGTGGCTGAGTTCCTACACTTGACTGGAAAAAGGTGGCCATCTCCAGTTTGGAGAGTCCTTCTTTTTTTTTCATGAGGAATAGAATGTGAGACTCAAAGATGGATCAATGCAGTGGCAGCAGGAAAGCAGTTGATGTGATTGTCTATTGTGGTGAAGGAGCTGAGACGAAAGGCAATGTTCTCAATTTACCGCTCAATCTAGGTTCCTATTCTCACCTATGGTCATGACTGAAAGGACAAGATCTCGGATAAAACCGGAAACATTTTACAAAGTGTTATGACCCGCTTGTTTGAGTTGCAACATAAAAGAGAGATGAACCAACAAAATAGCCTGAATGCAAATTATTTATTATAAAATGTGACTCATAGAACAATCAATCAAAGCAACTAACAAATGTCTAGGGATAATAATGAAGATAAAGAACTTAGGATATAATCACAACAACACTTTACTACATGATATAAGTAATGCGAAACAAAACCATAAGGTTAAAGAGTCAATGAGATGACAGGTCTTGACATGAGGAGTCCTGCGTAGCCACAGCGTCCTGGGGTAGCTAGCACAACAACTTTTATATACCCATTGATGAGTTATGAGGGTGTAACAGGTATTGAATTAACTTATGTTTTCGTTATAAATTCACACAAAATCTTCATTTGTTGGTAATTAATATGTAGAAAATGAAAGATAAAATGTTTTATTTTTTGTTTTGACGCGTCGGCGCGATGACGTCATTGACGTGTGTTGCCGCGGTGACGTCAGTGACATAGCACGCGATTTGCTTCAGTCTGTCAGAGAACAGACCAGAGTGAGGTAGGCATTTACTCCTGTTCCTTGGAAAAATGTGTATAAAGCAGGAAGATTTGTAATTTAAGTGAAATGAGTTTTGTTATAACATGTACATGAGTTATATGAGTGTGTTTGGGTTCTTTATACTGTTTTAAACCTGCCAAACTGTCATTTTAACCACGAGAAGTGCAGTGGACGATATTAGCATGAAATTTAGCCTGTGAAATGTGAATTTTGATTACAGATTTTTGATGAGTGTGAATGTTTTAGCAGTAGCAGGCATTATAAGAGAATTATAAGAGAAGAATCATAACTGCATGTTCTCTGTTTGTGCAGGTATTGTTTTTTTGTGTTTGAGGATTAATGTGTTATATAAAATACTGGTAATTGTTATATATATTAAGTGGAGTTTTTGTGACATTGTCTGAAAAGTTAAAAAGTTAACTAGATTAATTAATTGTGTTATAATGATTATTATCTTATTTTCATTTTATAAATTGTTATAAAGACTGGATTATGATTGCTTGCAGTGTTGCCAACTTAGCGACTTTGTCGCTAGATTTAGCAACTTTTCAGACCCCCCTAGCGACAAATTTTCAAAAAAGCGACTAGCGACAAATCTAGCGACTTTTTTGTGTGTTACTGGAGATTTTTATAGACTGTCGTTTGTCCATTACTGTACCGTTCCTACTCTTCTCAACGAGCTGCGGGTGATGTTGGCGGCCCCTCCCCCGCCTCAGAGCACTGACAGGCGGCCCAGTCCTCATACAGCAGTCTCTCCCACCTGCAGCCTGACAGCAGATCACCCCTCTGCGTACCGACGGCAAATGATTTAGCACCGGCAGTGTGAAGGTATCTTCCTTGTACAGTCAAACCGATCTGCTTCTCCTTTATTTTAACAATTTGATTTGACCGTTTATTCTTTTCTTGTTTCTTGTTTATTCTTTTCTTGAGATGTTTTAAGTGAGAGTTTCAGAACTTGTTTGAGTTTATTATGTCTGAGAGATTACTGCAAATTACTTATCTATAATGATATACTGTATTCAAACAGCAATCAATTTAGTTAAATTGACATGCTTGCATAAAGCGTAGTGCAAATATAAATACCCCATTTATTTACCATAGGCTGTTAAACAGAAATGGTAAAACGTGATGACGTCAGTAATATGCAAATTAGCGTATGACGTAATCTAGTGACTTTTAGAGACTTTTCGGGCAGGGCTTAGCGCCTTTTTGTTGAAAATAGTTGGCAACAGTGATTGCTTGAGTCTGTCGGAAGACACAGCAAAGCGAGCAGTAGCAAGCGTAAGAGGAATTATAAGAGAAGAGTTAGGGATGCACCGATACCATTTTTTCCCAACCGATCCGATCTCGATACCAAAATTCTGAATATCAATCGATACCGATCCCGATACTGTGCCGTTTTTTTTTTGTTGTTGTCCCCAACGCTTTTTGCGTTGAGACTCACAGGTGCATCTTTTGCATGGTTTACTAATGTTTTGCCGTTGCGCGCTATGTGCTCTCGAGCGGAAAAAGCGTGTTACGTCAGTCTCGTCTTTTTCATTCTTCAATCAAATGAAAGCAGAGGCGGGGTTGGGTTTTCTTCGAGGTGACAGCAGTGTCTGTGTTGTCAAGACGACTTCGGCGAGCTTTTAATGATGGAGGAGAGACTTGTGGTTGCTGTTTCAAGTCATTCAAAGCTGTATGACTTTACAAATCTTAAATATCATAATGCAATTAAAAATTACAATTACTGTCAGGAACACTCGCGCACAATACGGCTCAGCTGATTCAGTCGTTTCCTAGTGACATAAAAAGAGCACCGCGCTCCTTTTTATCTTGTCATCAATAAAGGCAGTGCGGTGCGCCTCGCGTTTTTGGAATGGAAAAGCGTGTGCAGTCACAGTAACGTGCAACCACACGTGCCTACATATTTTGTCAAAGAAGCAAAATGAAAGAAGGATATTTCTGCTCATAGTTTGACACAGAATTGTTGACAAACCACCCAGCGCTGATGTGGATCGTGTTGGGGTATTTACAGTTTTAACCCAAAGAATGAGCAGTCTGTCAGATGAAGAAGAGCCGGAGTCAGAGATTTAAATTGTTACGCATGAGCGTATTCGTGGGTTGTTTCTGTGCCACTGTGTGTGTGTGTGTGTGTCTCTCTCTTTCTCTCTCTCGTTCTGTCCCATTCCTGTTTCCAGGTCGCCCCGCCCTAATTGGATGTGCTGCGTGCGTGCGCTGTGGTTGGTGCTCGGAGAATGCAGCATCTTTTGAAAAAGAAACCGATGGAGTCAGATCGCGGGGGGAGAGACGGAGAGCTTTTCAAAGACTGTGGCGTTCTTGTTTAAAACTTGTTGAAGTGATTTCTTGTTGATCCTAAATTGAACTTTAAGGTGCTCTCCACCTTTTTCCTCTCCCCTCCTTGTTGTGCCTGTCACACACTTATATATTGTATAAAAAGCTGTAAGCTGAGCGCCATTTATTTTGACATTGACTTTTTCTCCTGTTTTTGACTTAGTTAAGGAGTTAGGGTAGTATTTGTAATTTATTTTCTGCATTTCTTTGGTTCATTAAATAAGTTATCCTCGGGGTGGAGTCAGTTAATGTTTTGTCACAATAAAAGAACCTTTAAGGTCATTTAAATCATAACCTGCCAACTGTTTATTTATTTTTTTTAACTTTTATGTTCAACCTCATCCCTAGACATTCGGGGTCGTAACAAAATAAATAAATAAAGTTTACTGAAGACAGTTTGCCGTTTCATCAGCAGAAGCCAGCTTCAACACTCGCAATGAGTTCCTATGCCGCTCTGCTTACAATCACAAATCAATAACAATTATACTCTTTACACAATGTCATTTTGTGCGTCATACATATAGGTGTTCTAGCCTGATTGGTTAAAACACAAATAGACTAGGAAAATTTCCACGTGGGTGCGTGCGTACAATTCTGAACAATATCTTAAGCATAAACGTCAGAAATTCAATAGACTGTTTAGAGCTGACTCCAGACCTGTTAAAAGTACCTACAATCAAATAGAGCACACACACTTAAAGTACAATCTGTTTCTTATCCAAGGCTGAGTGTACTTCTCAGCCGTCTTTATCAAAACTGGTTAAACCGGTATAATCTACATTCAGACAGTTCAATTCTCACTACATCAAGTCTATCTTGACTAAAAAGTAAAATCACTTTAGAAGAATTAACCGTAAAAATAGCAAAATCACTTAAGACATTTTAGATAGTATTAACTCATAGAAATAACAATAGAAACAATAGAACAATAAAGTCCTCAGCCGTTCATTTCCACTCAAGGTCTCCGTGACCTCTGACCTAGTTTGGTGGCTCCTGAAAATAGTTTCAAAGAGATAGGCAATGCACTGAACATTCTTACATAAAGCAGTGTATTTAACTTATTCATTAGTTGAAATTATTTCAAAGTTAAATACTCATTCAAATAATCAAATAATCATATTTAATAAACATAATGAGACATAGGATGATGAGGAAAGGATAAACGTTGATCCATGCTTAGACGAACTGGACGGTAGAAATCCGAATCCTTCAATCGCCTCTGTGTTGCCAGAGCCGTGTCATAAACTCAATAAATAGGCTATTGGTGATTTAGTGTTCAACTAACAAACCAACCTTTTTTCTATTTGGAAAATTACAGTTATTAATAGTTCTTTTATAATATAATTTTCTAAATAGCCTACATAGCCTAATCTACCAATCAAACAAATCTAAAGTTTTTTTTTTTTTTTTTTTTTTTTGCATAGGCTAATGGACCTCGCACCAAACTGAGGCTTTCATTTTACAGCTTAAAAAAACATGTATGCAAATAATGCAATATCATATGTAAACAACAAAATTGTTATATGCTATGTAGTAGCCAATACTTTACAAAAAGTCAACATAGAGCCTTTAGGTTCATTGTCTTTCATTACACGCAGCGCGCGCACATGAATCGCGAATGAGACAGAGGAAATAAAGTCATAACCGTAATTAAAGACATAATCTTTAAACTAATGAATTCTATTAAACATGTTGACAGGGGATTTGTAATATTTAACATTAATTAAATGCATATTTTGGAGCGATCTATTATGTAGCCTGATATTTTTATTTGATGGAAGAAAAAAAACATGATTGAACAAACATCTTGCCGGTTCTTAAAAAGTCAGTGTTTTCGTTTTGTAATTTAAATTTGTCATTTAAGGGAAAGATCTAGAGCAGGATTTATTTTATTCTTTTTGTTTAGTTTATTCTGTTTTTCTATATGCTGCTAATAACACAGCAGGTGAAGATGCTCTATTATGTTCTGATGCTGTTTGCATTTAAAATAAATAAGTATTTTAAAATGCAATATTTAATGTGTCATACAAAATATAGGCACGTCAATTATTTTTTTTATTAATATTTTAATATTAATCTGTTTGCGGTTAACATTCGGTTAACGAGCCCAAATTAACCGAAATGAGCAGTTTCTATAGCTCTGGTGCTAAACTTCCTTGTGATATTGTCCTTTCCTTTTTAATATTAAGATTTTTCTTTGATATCTGCAATAGGCTATTGACATTGTTGGTAAAATAATCAGCCTTTTATTAAATTTATTAATTATATTAAATTACAGCCTGATATTTTCCTACAGGTTTGATGCAGATTAAACTAAACCGTCTGATTTTACTTAATAATTCCTCTCCAAATCTTATATGCTTCAGCGCCAAAACACAAACTGGTCTGTTTAATAAAATATTAATATATAAAATTACAGTGAAATGTTCACAGTTTCAGAATAGCCTATATTAGGCTAAATCATTTTCTGTTAATAACAATCCATATTGCGCCCGTCAGTTTCACCTTTAATTTATTAATAAACTATTGACCACAATGGGCCAGGCTTTAAAACTATTCACAGCAATTAATGTATTCACCGTAGAAAAATAAACTCAATCTGAAGGATGGGAGAACAAACACATTGTAAGAATAATCTTATACGGAGCGGCGTACGTCGCCTCTGCGCATGCAGCCGGCACGTGAATGAAAGCGCATGATGCATCGGAGACAGCACGCAGCGCTCCGGTATCTGCAGACATTTGCAAAACAGCAGCTCAAATGGAAGAAATAAGTGCGTTGAGGATCTGTCCAACGCATTATTGAGGCTTTTCTAAACATTTCAGGTAGGCCTACTTTGTGTGTGACGAGCAGGTAATAACCGTCTCCACTCCAGTATTGCGAATGCGATCTGATCTAACACACACAGCAGCGCAAACATGATGAAATGAACTCCTGCTGCAGGTCAAAATTAACACATTAGTGCAAAACTAAATGCATTTCTCCACTAATTATTTAGACTAATGGGAACAAATAGTCTTAGGGTGCTTTCACACTTGGTTCAATTGCCTGGACTGTACCCAAGTTCGATTGTCCCCCCTTGCCACCTTCTCAGTTGGTTTGTGTTTACACTGTCTCTTTTCCTTCTGAACCCCGGTACGCTTGCGTCATAGAGCTGCTGTTTTGTTTACTGCTGTTGCTAGGTGACGGTCACGAAAGCAAAGCGCCAAAATGGAGACTTCCGCACATCGCGGTCAATTTGCTTTTACTGAATCTTTTAGTTTTGGACATACAGAAAGCGACTCGCGTCTATCTGCCGCAAAAATATTATAAACATTCAGAACATCACACAGTGACTGCAGAAGCTGTTTCTGGAGGAGACAAGCAGACATCACTGTGTATCACTGTGCTTTGCTCAGTCCCGCTTGTCACCAAGGTACAATACGTGGCGCACACACACGAATGAACGTTATGAAAACGATAGTTTGTTGTACAGTTGGCGGTTCACTTCCGCTATTTGGTACGATTGCATTCATACTAGAAGTGAACCGTATCAGAGTTCGCATGAACCGTACCCCAGACCACCTCTTTCAGGCGGACTCGGGTACGGTTCACGGGTGCGCACCCGAGTTCAGAAGACACGTTCACACTAGCTAAACGTACCGTACTATGACGTCAAACGAACCCGGGTGCGGACCAAAAGTGCTAGTGTGAAAGCACCCTTAGAGAAAGTTTTTCCTGTTGTCAAATGCGACAAGCAGACTGAATAGTGAATGAATGGAGAATGATTGACGGGCGCAGCCGCGCAGCGGCGGGAAGCGCTGAACTGAACATGAATTTAAACACTTTAATATTCATCTCTACTTCACATTAAACTGTAGAATGGCTTCAGAACATTTCGGATATAGTGGGCCTACATGACAATGTTCTAGTGCCTTAAAATAGGCTTCATGTAGCCTATTAGTTGGCTTATAAACACAGAATATAGCACACGCGCAAGATCGGATTTGGATCGGTACCAGCTGGCGGATACCCGATCCAGCAAAAATATGCGATATCGAACCGATATCCGATTCAAGTATCGGCATCGGTGCATCCCTAAGAAGAGTCATAACTGCATGTTCTCTGTTTGCGCAGCACTTGAATAAATGAGACCGCTGAACTTGCAGACAGACTCCTGTTCCTTACTTCACACAACACAACGCAGAGGGGTAGTCGAGCCGTTAAGACCGGCCCCGGCTACAAGGGCATCCTATCAGGATTTACCACATATTCCAATCTGGAGTCTTGGGATCATCACAGTGTATTAATATTGTAAAACTTAATACCTGTCGCTCTGCCTAAATCATAAAATATTCATCAAGTTTGTATTCTACTCAAAAAAGTAAATGTAGTAAACTAGAAAGAATCTTAAACCCAAAAGTAAAGAAACTTCACTAATAAAAGATGCAACACAGGACAATTGAATGGACTTTCTAAACTTAAGGCCCTGGTATACTGCAAACTAACCGTCCTGGAGCTCCACCTTCTTTGATGTGCGGTGTCTTCACAGTGATGTTTCTCATTCAGGGAGTCAGACAGAGAACATTATCCAAACCAACACAAGCTACATAAATACACTGGAGAGTGGAGTACAGATGTATCCGCACCTGTACAATCACTTGCAAAGAGATTTTAAGCCGCAGAGGTGCTGTTTGCCAGATTTGAAACGGTTCTTCTCTCAGCCGCAATGACTGTGTTTACGGTAAAGGCGAGGAGCGAAACATATTTACAACCCCACCTACTGCAGTGTAGGAGTGTTGGAAAACAGTATACCGTCACTCAGCCTTTTCAAACATTATTCAGACATGAAACATCCTGTGCACATGAGAAAATGTTTTGCTGCATTCATGTCATGTGTGCAACTTTGTCCATGTGTTTCTTAAGCTGCACCGAATGAGCAAAACTCTGTAGACACTGATCAGATCTGTACCGTTTCTCTTCAGTGTGAATCCTCTTTTGTGTTTACAGATGTGTTAACTGATTAAACCTCTTGTCACAGTGTGAACACTTGTACAGTCTCTCCAGTATGAATCGTCTGGTGCAGTTTCAATTTTAGAGCTGTAATAAAAGTCTTCTCACACTCAAGCACATAGACTCTTTCACACCAGTGTGGATCTTCATGTGTTCATTAAGGTTTGCTGATCGGTTTAAACTCTTCCCACACTGAGTGCATGTGAAAGGTTTCTCTCCAGTGTGGGTCTTCATATGTTTATTAAGGTCTGATGAGTTGCTGAAACACATCCCACACCGAAGCTGTGGTCACACTAGAGTTTGAGCATGCAAAATTCTGTTGTACGATGCTGCGAAAAGGGGCGGGATTAAACAAGATGATTAGACATTAAAAAAGTGAGCGATTGGTCCATATTTTAAATTTCTGTCCAGAGAGGTCATGTTTTGATCTTCAATTGGTCTCACACAGTCAAGTGATGCAATTTCACCTGATGCACAAACTTTCGTTTCCGGTCTGACGCATTCGCGTGCGTATGAATGGAAGTCTATGGGGAGAAAAGTCCAGTGTGACCGCTGCTTAAGTGCATGTAAATGGTTTCGCTCTGGTGTGGATCATCATGTGTAGATTAAGGTTTGATGATTGGCTGAAACTCTTCCCACACTGAGTGCATGTCAATGGTTTCTCTCCAGAGTGGTTCCTCATGTGTTGATTAAAATGTGATGAGCTGCTGAAACTCTTGCCACACTGAGTGCATGTGAATGGTTTCTCTCCAGTGTGGATCCTCATGTGTTTATTAAGGGATGATGATTGGCTGAAGCTCTTCCCACAGTGAGTGCATGTGAATGGTTTCTCTCCGGTGTGGATCTTCATGTGTTGACTAAGGTGTGAAGAGCGGATGAAACTCTTCCCACACTGAGTGCATTTGAATGGTTTCTCCCCAGTGTGGATCTTCATGTGGTGATTAAGGTGTGATGAGGAGTTGAAGCTCTTCCCACACTGAGTGCATGTGAATGGTTTCTCTCCAGTGTGGATCCTCATGTGTTTATTAAGGGATGATGATTGGCTGAAGCTCTTCCCACACTGAGTGCATGTGAATGGTTTCTCTCCAGTGTGGATCCTCATGTGGTAATTAAGGTGTGATGAGCAGTTGAAGCTCTTCCCACACTGAGTGCATGTGAATGGTTTCTCTCCAGTGTGGATCCTCATGTGTAGATTAAAGTTTGATGATTGGCTGAAACTCTTCCCACACTGAGTGCATGTGAATGGTTTCTCTCCAGTGTGGATCCTCATGTGTTCATTAAGGTGTGATGATTTGCTAAAACTCTTCCCACACTGAGTGCATGTGAATGGTTTCTCTCCAGTGTGGATCTTCATGTGAATCTTAAGATTACCTTTTCTTCCAAAACTCTTTCCACACTGAGTGCAGGTGAAACGATTCTTGTCTCTCCTTTTCAAAATACCATCAGTCTGTAAATGAGTTTTTTCCTCAATTTTGACATGATGTTCCTCCTCTTTACTCCCCTCATTCTCTTCAATTAGGTCTGAAATAAAAAATAAAAAAACATTAGTTTTCATTAAGTCTTAAAAACTCTCATCAAAAGCTGAAAAGTCAATTAATCTGTATTTATCTAGTGCTTTTACAAATGTAAATTGTGTCTGTGGTGGAAATTCATTTTATTCATCTTATATTTTTTTATATACTCATTTATATACATTATAAAGGTCTGTTCATTTATTCTTCCATGGATGTACTGTTTACATTAGACCAAGTGTGACCACTTTAACATCTGTTTATCACCAGACAAGATCTGGATGAGTACATGGTGATTTAACAAACTACATGTTCGGATGGGAGGTATGACTGAAATATAGATGGTCAAAAATGAAGTTTGAGCACTGATGTAACTGTGATTCATCCTGTATGTCATTGATGACTTTCTGGGTATTACAAACTGGATAAAAAGAGAACGCATTCGGTTTCTGCGTCTCACCCTCTGCAGAAACTGTTGTTGACGGATGATCGTGTGACCTTCTTTGCAAAGAATAAAACTTTGAAAATTGCCACTACTGTGTCAAAGCCGCTTAACATAGAAGTTATAGTAAATTAAAACTGTGTCAGTCCAGTTTCCAGAGTTTCTAACATAATTGATCCTAAAAGTCATTTTGGTCATATTGATAAGACACAGATTTGAAAGCTGTAAATGGCCTATTTTTATTCGTATATATTCATAATTACAATAAAATGTTTTTCTAAAATTTGTAAATCAGACAGGAAATACTAGTTCATTCTATGCCTGACTGGTAAACGCATCAGAAAAAAAGTTCTGGGGTAACAGCTGAAGATTTGCCTCGCAGACATGAGACATACCTGTACAGCATCTGCATAAAGCCTGGAATGTGCCCCTTTCCCCTTGGGTCATTTTCATCCATTCTGGAGTGATTTTGAGGCTTAATTTGGCCAACACTTTCTCTGTGTTTCAACAGACTGACATCTTATTGTGACATATTCTGGGAAAATGCTTTTAAATAAATAAAAAAAACTCAATACACTCTGGGAAAATTTACTCCCTTTTCGTTATATTCATGGCTGTTTTTTCTCCATTGGCCTCTATTATAACAACATTTTTTTGTATGCAAAGCCATGACAGCATATAAGTGAAGTTTATTTATAAACTAATTTCGAGAGGATCACGTGCTTATGATTGCTAGTGGCTGGACCTGCATTATCCAATTTACAATGCACCAATCAGATGATTCCTAAGCTATTACAAATACCCTGGGTGAAGCTGCGGTCACACCAGAGTTTGAGCTTGCGAAATTCTGTCGCACGGCGCTGCAAAAAGGGGCGGGATTAAACATTATGATTAGGCATTAAAAAAGCGACCGATTGCTCCAGGTTTTAAATTTCTGTTCAGAGAGGTCATGTTTTGATCCTGGATTGGTCTCACGCAGTCAAGTGATGCGATTTCGCAGGTCAGAGTTCACCAAGTTTGAACTTTGCACCGCAGCAACCTGCGAAATCTGACACATGACCTTGCGTTTCCGGTCTGACTCATTCGAGTGCGTATGAATGGAAGTCTATGGAGGGAAAAGTCCAGTGTGACCGCGGCTTTAAGCATTACCGCTATCTTCGCATTGAAGACCGCTCCGTATTAGCCAGCTACTGCCACTGCTACTACTGCTGCAGCTACTCCTTCTACTTCCAGAATTGCTACAACCGCTATAGTTTCTGCTACTGCTGCAGCTGCTACCGCTACTGCAAAATTAACTTCTTCAATAATCACATCTCCAACAACAACAATCAAAACTATGAGCAAAAGTGTGTTGTTATCAACAACAACATCATGCCAGATGACCAGGACACCAACCCCCAAGATCATCCTATCAACATCGACTCCCCCTCCCCGGCAACTCAATAACATCCAGCATCACAAGGCCCCCACTCACAACCTGAAGATCCAACAAGAGGTCGAAGAAACCACCCGCTCCGCTACCACCAGACCGCATCGCCACAGATCACCATTGCCTGCAGCTTCAAGAATTCATACTATTTCACCTACCTCATCTTACGTCTCAGCCACTTCCTCCATCCAGCCGACAAAAAGAATAACCGTCACTGAACTCAGGAAACTTCTCGCCAATCTTGCGAAACCTGGAATCCTGGAACTCCTAAAATCATACACCAACGCCACTTCAGACTCTCAACCCTCGCTCAGCCCATCTGCCAGATCGACCACTTGGAAGACCAGTTCTCGCCACACTCTTTACACTCAACCTCCCCGTTCACAACCAGGAAAAAAGAAAAACAAGAACCAGAAAAAAAATCTAAATAACAACACATTTCAAACCACACCCTCTCTGGACAACACCCTCAGGAAATCCGGCAACCCAAACTACATCACCTACCTTTCACCAGCAAGACTCTAACCAGGACCACAACCCTGCTATTCACTTCTACTCTCAACACGGATCCACCCCCTTCTCTTGGCCGCCAGCTCCCCCTAGCACTCAAACCAGCCCACAAATGCCTTCTACCTCTGTCTCTCAATTCAATCCTAACATTTCTGTTCCTCCCACATTTCTTCAAAACTTAAAAAATCTTTCTCACCTCAACCTTCTACCTCTCACCTTACGACCTCAGACCTACCCTCTTTAACTTAACCCCCCTTTTTTTCCTTCCTCTACACTTATCCTCGCACATATCAGCACTGAACCCATCATTCATTCTACTCTCCCCACACTAGTTTTTACGCCACGCCCCCCATTCACCCTTTACACCGCCTTGCCCCTCTCTCCGCCGCAAAATGCTCTAGCCATGGAACCACCTGCAGTTTCCAACACAGCAAAAAACAAATTCTCTCAGGTGCAGATATAGATCTCTTGTCACTCCTTTCACCCATTACACCTCCCACGGCAGAATGCCAGGTAGATTGCGGCGAATTCACAGTTACTCTTAAATCGTCATCCAACACTCAATCACGCACATTATCTCTCTCCGAATTCTCCATTGCACCCTATACAGACGTCATCTGTTCTGTCTTCTCTCATAGGAGGTGCGAGTTAAATGACTACATGGCTATTATAGCCGAACTCACGTTCTCCTATAGGGGTACACATTTTTATACGCATCATAAACTGTTCTCAGCCAAATGTGCTATTCGAGTGACTAAGTGGAATCAAATTCCTTATTGGGGGCTCTGGATTTTGAACTCCCCAACAGAGTCTTTTTAGTGTACTTCCAACAGTCACATCTGCCAAAATTTTAATATTAGCAGATGTTACCGGGCTCCCTGTAAAATCCTCCATACATGTGTAAGAAAAAATGAGGACGACATAGAAATCTCAATGAAGATGTTTATTCAGCATAGCAGTCTCAAAGTACACGGCAGTACCCTGGTTTCACCGGAGTCAGAATGAACCCTGAACGTTCTTAAACTCAAACCTTTATACTTTTTTAGCTGTTGCCTTTAGACTTGCCTTTAGATGTAAATTAAGTTGCTCCTTGGCTGTTGACCCAGCTGTATTCCCTATCTCTCTATGTTAATGCAGTTTCAACACCATTGATGAGATGATTCTCTGTGCACCACACCCATCCCCATTCTACAATTGTTACCATTTGGTTGAGATGTAGTCACCTCAAAAAATGCAGAGACAACAAACTGTTGACTTCTCTTTTCTCTCATAAGTCAGCCCTTTTGGGAAATGAGCATCAATTCACCATTTAGAGTGGAAGTTGGGTCGAGGCAGACTCATTTCTTACAACAGCATCTGCATAAAGGCTGGAATGTGCACCTTTCCCCTTGTGTAGTGTTGGGTCATTTTCATCCATTCTGGGGTGATTTTGAGGCTTAATTAGGCCAAAACTTTTACTGTGTTTCAGCAAACGGACTGATATTTGGGGACATCTTATTTTGACATATTCTGGGAAAATGCTTTGAAAAAAAAAAAAAAAAAACAATCCACTCTGGGCAAATTTACTCCCTTTTCGTTATATTTATGGCGTTTTTTCTCCATTGGCCTTTATTAAAACAACATTCTTTTGATTGCAAAGCCATGACAGCATATAATCATGCATTTATGATTGTTGGTGTTTTGTGTCATGACAGTAAACATTGTTTAATTGGTCTCCACCCATGGGACTGCAAAAAGGAAATGGATGAGAGTATAAAGGAAGTGGAGGAGAATTGAAGAGGGCAGCATTATGTGGTGTGCGGAAGAAAGAGAAGTTGGCTGAACTGTTGCAGTGCAGGGAAACGAGTAAAGAAACCGGGTTGAGACGAGCAGGGTAAACTTAACGACTGGCTGTGAGAAACAAAAAGCGAAAGTACTTATTGAAGCAACGGAGTAAAGACCGCTGTCTTGTTACTGAAGTGCTCGTGACGTCTGTGAACGAGTGCGTCACCGAAGACTTCAGTGCAGTGTGTCCTGAACAAAATCAACTTACCGATTTATCTCGCTGGCATGGAGTCAGCTGCCAAAAGCCTTCATCCTGCAGTCGACAGTGTCGTAGTTTCCTGTTATGCACCCGTGGCTGCTACTCACTGGCTGGGTACGTTGACGCCCTCAACCTTCACATCCACACCTCCACATTCGCCATTTCCCTCTCATTTCCTTTGACCCCTCCGCTCCGTGGGTAAGAAGCAAAAGTTTTTGTTTTCTTTGCCCAAATTCTCATTTTATTTCTCTTGTTATGTTTTCTCCCCGTACTATTATCATCATTAAATCTGATGAATCTGCTGGCCTGAAATCATTTGCATTTTTTTCTTTCACTTTCATTTGAGTTATAAGTGCTGAGGGTTTTGGGTTTCATTGTGATTATTGTTTGTTTTGGACTTCCGGTTAGAGCTGCGCCATGTAAAGACGCAAACTGTTGAGGTCCTCACATGAAACTTAAAATTTTGTTTAATATTGCTCTTATCCTAAATACCATTACCTTAAACCTACCTATAATAAGCATGTTAGGTGTTCTGAGCGTAATTCAACTTGAATCTGGATGAATTAAGGCCGAAGCAACCATAGGGAGGCGGAATCCGCTACTAGCCTCCATGCTAACCCCAAAGTGCAAGCTGCATCTAAGAAAGAGACGGCTCCGGCGAGTGATGACAGTGTGGTCTTTCAAGCTATTGAAGCACTAGAGGGCGATTTGATTGCTAAAATTGAAGAAAAGACTGTTGCACAGTCAAATGAACTTCAGACAGAGTTACGCAATGCTGTGGAGCACATTAACGCCAGAGTGGAAACAGCGGAGGAGCGAGTGACTGGTCTGGAGTCTGTGTTGGGTGGATACTCCGACTCTCTTACTACTCTGGAAAAAGAGTTTAGTATCATGAAAAAGGAGCTGGCTCTGCTGAGAGACTGAAGCAAGGATCTTGAGGAGAGGTCTCACCGCTCAAATCTCTGCATTACGGGAGTTAAAGAAGGACGGGAGCACGGCAGACGCGTGACGGAATTTGTAGCCAGCCTCCTGAAAGATACCCTGAACCTCAAGAAGACTCCACTACTGGACCGGGCACACCGCACTCTACTCAGCAAACCAGTGGACGACAAGGAACCGCCACTCGCCTTCATGATTAAATGCCACTACTTTTCCGAAAAAGAGGACATTTTGAAGAAAGCCATTGAAATGAAGGCAATTATGACAGTACACTAAGACAATACAAATGTTGTAAAATAAATAAAATTGAACGTATTGTGAGTTTTTTTAATTATTTAGAATTACCATCCCTCTGTGATTCAGATCAGTTGGCATTAGAAGGAAATATAACACCTTCTGAAATTGAAAATGCAATCAAAAAACTGAAAACCGGAAAAGCACCAGGCCCTGATGGCTTCCCGGCCGAGTTTTATAATAAGTTTTCTGCCAAGCTAACCTCCCTGTTGTGCAAGGTATTTGCTGAAGCTCTTGTCTCGGAATCACTCCCCCCAGCTTACTCTGCTGTGATTATAAGTTCCTGGCTAAAGTACTGGCAATCAGAGTGGAGTCAGTCATGAGAAAGATAATTCACCCAGATCAAACTGGTTTTACTGTTGGGAGACAGTTATCTTACATCCTTCGTCGCTTATTTAATAATATTTAATCAATCAATCAATCTAGCCTTTATTTGTCACATATACCTCCATGTATTCACATACACTGACATATAGTGAAATTGGACAAACCCCCCCCAATCAATCGTCGATACCCCAGGGCCCCGCATAAGGCCATCAGCAGAAATCCTGTTATCAAAGTTCCGAATAGGTAGATATCTTTAATATCCTCCAGGGACAGAGCAGCCAGGCACAAGGCGCGCCACTTCTCCCACCCGTCCATCACGTATCCAGCTGCAAACGTCCCGGCAGGACAAGTGGGCTCTCCCAAGCCCAAACTTCTCGTCGAGAAGATGGTGTCAACCGCGTTCAGAGACCAGTTGATCAGATCCATAATTCCTTATTCGTTTCGATAGCAGGGCATGAAGAGCCTCAGAGATAGAATAAGACGAGACAAGAAGAGCCAGCCAGGGAAGATAAGGGATGGAGAGGGAAAAAGTGCGACCGCCTTCGTCGAGAGCCAAGGAAAAGTTATTCCCCTAAAAATAATACCAATCCAGAGGTTTTATTTTCTTTAGATGCCCATAAGGCATTTGATAGAATAGAGTATATCTATTCATTTATAGCGCTTAAAAAATTTGGTTTTGGCTCTGGATTCTGTTCCTGGGTTGAAATTCTATATTCCAGGTCCCAAGCATCCATTTGAACAAATAACATAATTTCTAAATGCTTTCCACTCTCTAGGGGAACGAGACAGGGCTGCCCTCTGTCCCCTCTGCTCTTTGACATTGCCATCGAACCTCTTGCAACTGTAATAAAGAACTCAGATGGCTTGCAAGGAATTTTCATAGAAAGACAAGAACATAAGCTTCTGCTATATGCGCATCAGGGCTCGACAGTGTCGACCATTTCGCTTGCATTTGCGACTAAAAATAGACGTGTGCAAACTGGAAAATTAATTTAGTTGCACATGTGCGATTTTCATTTATTTTTTAATAAGCTTGATTTATGACTTAATTCACTCGGCCATGGTGAAACAACATGCTCTTCACACTAAGTTATGGTGTATTACGTTAGAATTCTATGAATATGTTGCTGATCAATGCAAGGCACCGAATGGTGGCGGTGACACACATCAAGCGAGCCTCATATAAAACGTTTACAATTCGGTCATGGCATATCGTGGTGTATTTAGTGTGAGACTCAATTCAACACCAGCGCTTCCACACATACGACTTTACCTGGGCGGCCTGGTTCTGTGTTTGCGAGAAACTTAGAATACTCTGCCACAGACTCACATGTTCTGCTGCTGCAGACTCACAGAGACTCGCTGGATACATAACTACCTGTTCTGAATTTGGTAGTAGCTTTGAGGAGAGCGCGAGGACATGCGGAAAAGAAAAGCCTTTTACTAAATAGACTGACCCAGCTCATTATTTAGGGTGACAATACATCCTCTTTTTCCCCAGAAACGTCTTCTATTTAGGAATTAAAAATGCAATTGGCCGGGATTTCTAAATCGCCTAAATGTCCCCAATCAGCTTTCGCTTTATTTAGCTGCATTTTTGCATTACTTTATACGCACACTTTGGCTCGTTGTGTCTCAATCTCTCAGCAGAAGAGAGAGAGAGAGAGAGATAATTTTTGTGTATTGAGAAACGAGCCTTCAAATTTTGGAAACACATAAAAATGAGTGACCCCAACTCTTATCATTATAAAGCCCTCAAAAACCAAGAAATGGACATTGAATAAAGCCCCCTGTTTCAGATGGTCCTGAAGCTGCAAACACAAACCAACACAACAAATATGACTAACACCAGGCAGCATCAGGACACAGACATGCTCATCCACAGAATTAAGCCCAATCAGATGATAAATGGACGAAAAGAAGAGTATCTGACTTACTGGAATGAAGCAGCAGCAAAACAAAGTAAACTTCAATGTTATTTAGACCTAAATAGAGATTATACCACAGCAACATATCTGAGCGCAGTAAAGGACAGTAAATTAAGAACAACAATGACCAAATACAGACTAAGTGCTCACAGTCTGACTGTAGAGACGGGCCGATATAGACAAAACTGGCAACCCAGAGAGAGCCACATCTGCCCACACTGTGCCCAGGCAGAGGTGCAGACGGAGGAACACTTCCTCACCCGCTGCACAAACTATCAGCACATCAGAGAAACATTCTACCCCAAACTACAGAGCATTTACCCACAATTCACGGAGTCAGACAATAAAACACAGCTTCAATATTTACTAGGGGGAAAAAAACTGAGTCTTTCTAGCGGCAAAATACATTAATGCCTGTCACAAAAAGAGAGAGCAGACCAATAAAAACATCAGTGATGCGCTTGCAAACATGCACAAACACACGCACACCTAGATTATTATAAATGAATCATTGTAAATATACTGATTATTATTGTTTTTATTACTGTTTTATCATGAAATGTTGATTGTTAAATGTACAGTTTATTCTGATCTATTATTATTTTTGTATTGATTTGTACGAATATATGTTGAATAATATTATGATATGTTAAATAATAATACTGTGATATATTGAATAATACGATGTATTGTTGATATTGTATTTAATTATTATGTATAAATATCATCTTTTTTTTTTTACTACTACTATTTACTGTGTTTACGGTTTTGTTTTTATTATACATGCATGTTACTTTTTATGTTAACTGTAGAACTGCTCTGACAATACAATTGTAACATTTGCCATGCCAATAAATCAAAAATTGAATTGAATTGAGAGAGAGAGAGTGAGCGAGAGAGAGAGAAGATTTGATCTGTCAGTGGTGCACATGGATAGTAAGAATTTCCTTTTTTTTTTTTTACTTAAACACACTGAAAAGAAACACAGTGTCATTTAAAATGTGTTAAATGCTAAACATTTTTGTTTTTAATTGTTTGTTAAATAAGCATAAGAAATAGTTCTGTTGCTGAAGGCCATCAAAGTTTAATAGAAAAGATGGTGTTACTTTGGGGCAGAAGGAAACTTTAATTCATAGAGGCATTCCCATATTCAGCTCTTCTTTAAAAAGCCCAGAAAAATGAAGTGCTCAGATAAACAGTGTCAGCTTTGCACATGAGTTTGTAGTTGTGTCTTTCTTCACATTTGTCATACATTTCCCATGTGGGCAGTGTGGTGGAATATATTATGCAAATAAATTAATTTTGATAAATAAAATTATTCTTAAAAAGTCACATTGTTTTATGTGCTGTGGAGAAAAGGTGTGTTTCAATCTAGCTACTGCAAGTATATTTATATATAAGATGACATGTACAATATATATTATTATCAAATTAATAATGTTTTGTTTGGGAGCATTGATACAGCCATAATCCTTTTATGATACAAACACAGATTAAACTGATTTGGTCATGTGAATGTTTGCACTAACTATACGGCACATTTTTATTAACATATCAATAACTTCTTAATAACTCTCTATTTCTGCTGTCCAGTGTGAAAGAGATTTTTCAGCTCGAAACTGGATCAAAAATTGAACAAAAAGCTGCCTATAGGCATGCCCACAACTGAAGACTTGATTCAGATCACTTTAGAGAGGCCTTCATTCATTCATTTTCTTTTTCGGCTTAGTACCTTTAATAATCGGGGGGGTCGCCACAGTGGAATGAACCGCCAACTTATCCAGCATATGTTTTACACAGCGAATGCCCTTCCAGCTGCAACCCATCACTGGAAAACAACCATACACACTCATTTGTATTATCCACTGCATAAAACATATGCTGGATAAGTTGGCAGGTTATTCCGCTGTGGCCACCCCGAATAAATAAGGGGAACTAAGCCGAAAAGAAAATGAATGAATGACTTTGCAACATCAAGCAGCATTAGTATAAGTATATATTAGTATACATCAGTATAAGATTCTGACAGTATGATAACCTTGAATGAAAATATCACAGTTTCACTATAATGTGATTACTGCTCTAAAATATATTCTTTTTAAATGTCTGGGTAAAAAACAAAAACTTTTTCCCCTTCAAACAAAATATATATTATTTTGAGAAACTTTTAAAATATATTTGGAGCAGTAAACATGTCAGGCTAAATAGTTCAAATGAATCATTGACTTCTGCTGTCTTCATTTGTTTCAAAAACACTGATTTCTTTACAGTTTAAATCGGCATCTTTGGATATCTTTTCTGCTGGAGATACTGTTGTCCTAAAAAACTTAAAACAAAACATAAAAAAATCCTTACATATACCGTAGGGACGGTACAGCAGAAAATATTGGCGGTTTTAAAACCTTGACTTTTCCAAACTGTGGTATACCTTGAAAACGGTTATCATCCCATGCCTAAGCAGCACAACACTGTTTTTAGGATCTAAAAATTCATTCTTTAAAAAAAGTCTCAAGCAAAAAGATTCCAATGGCGCCGCCTGCTGGTACGTGAAGAATATGATCAATATTCAGAGATTTTCTGACAAACTTATCACTGAAATGTTTGATAGAGGTAAAGTTGGTTTTATATTTGGATATTCAGACTTTCTCCTTAACAATATAATTTCAGAAAAGTATTCTTTTCAAATTCTAAATAGGGAAATCATATTAGCAGCAAATGACTATCAAAGTACAACATTGTTCACAGTCAATTAAATAGTATTACTGTTGTTTTGAAGTCATACTTGCATGCTAATTCCGATCGAATATTCAAAGTAACATGGTAAACAATACAGAGACTGATAAATGAACGAATGTGCGAATATAAAACCAACTTTACCTCTATAAATGTTTGCATATCATCAGCATGCTGTAATCCATTTCTTAAGCAGCAAAAGTCATTTTTAGACTAGTTTGTTGGCCAGTTGTAGTCAGTGCAATGCTAAACGTTATTGTTCCACTATCATTTGTTAGTTTTGTCTCACGTCGTCCCACAACAACATCATATAGTTTAGAATACTGTACAATGTTTAACAATTAATTATTTTAGTGTCCATTTCATTCAGCATATTTAAAATTGGGGGCGTCCACAGTTTTTGACATTCTTTAAAATAAACTTTTAAATTAAATGTACGACTTTTAAAGACATTTTTAAGACCATTATGAATTAATTTTTTATTTTTATATGCTCAAGGACGCTTTACAAAAACAGTAGGAGAAAAAGAAAAGCAATAATCTTAAGAAGGTAGAGAAAATGGGAGACTAATAATACATGAAAGAATGACAAAAGACATGAAAACATGTAACAAGAAAGAAACTCATTCCGGTCTTTCAATGAGTGCTTATGTGCATTTAGGAGAACTAGGCAGCACACTCAGGGCTGCAAGATGGATTTAATTTAGTATTCTTATTATTAAAATATATCTGAATTTGACTGAGTTGGTCTTTGAGAATGAAAATTAACCTGTTTGTTTCTGCAGATCTTCCTGTTTAACTGTGAATGTTTCTTCAATCTTCAGATCTTCACTCTCCTCTTTAATAAACGCCATCTTTATAACAGTGTGGTGATCAGTCGCTTCAGCAGGAGTTTTTCTCTGTGTTTGGACACTTTATCCTGTTTAAAACGAACAAAACAATAAAAATGTTCAGTTTAAAATAAATAAAACAGTGAACAGAAACATTCCCAGAGATGGGTTGCGGCTGGAAGGGCATCCGCTGCGTAAAATCGTGCTGGATAAGTTGGCGGTTCATTCCGCTGTGGTGACCCCGCAAGGGACAAAGCCGACAAGAAAATGAATGAATGAATGAACAGAAACAAAATAACTTCTCTTCAACACTTGCTTCAACAGTTTCTTTATATGAGAGTCATTAACACAAGAAATCAGGTAAAAGAGTAAGTCTGAGCAAGAAACAATATAGCCACAAATGAGCTGATTAAAACTAGTAACGTTACTCCATTTCTTTTATAATGATGAATACTTAGAATGGAATGACATTATGCTATTTAATAAACTAAACCTTCATTAAAACACTTATTACACACATTTCTGTTGCTTTATTCAAACAATAGCCCTCATTACTCTGAGTAAAATAGTACTACGTTGTATAATGGGTTAAAATAATATTGTCAACAGCCGGTACATCATTTAGCTTCGGGTGAAAACCTGAAACTTTAATCAATCCGTTTATATCTGTGTAAAAGCTTTAAAACAAACCTTTCTCCAGTCGAATAACTGTGCAGAAGCGGTGCGGGCTTATGACGTCACACCCCACGCCAAAATAAAAGTCTTTTTTGTTTAGCTTTTTTTGCCCCTTACAGTTGCAGTCATTAATTATTGATACATTACTCACTCGTTTTCCACTTTCACGCATACACAGACAGACACACATATATTCAGCATTTGGATTTTATCAAAATCTTTACTCTAAACATTAAGACAATTTTGAAAAACTTTTTTAATCCACTAAGACTAAAGGTGCGTTCGACATTAAGCACAGCTGCAGCCGGTGATCAACGAGATTAGCCGTGCGCAGGCTGGGGCAGAGTTAAAAACGGACACTTCGGGGCTCGAAACTGCTGCTGTCATGATGACCAATCACATAGCGGGATCATTCATTCATTTATTTGTTTGTTTATTTATTGCAATACACAACAAAAGATTTACAGTACACATAAAACAGAATACAGTCTCTACAAACTATAGTTCATTTTAAACAAGGGAATTTTTAATTAAATTTAAGTAGCCTATATAACAAATGCATGAGAAATAAGAGGAAATAAATATCCACAAATAGGCCTATTAAACAAAACAATAAGCACGAATTCTTGGAGTTTAAGCATCAGTCTTTGGGCTACTAGATGTGGAATGGTATGTCAATACTGTTCCAGTGCTTGTTTGAATATGCTAAAAGGGTTTACATTTATTTACATTTATAGATATAAAACTTTACAATATATATTAGTGTAAACCCCAATACAAGGTGTTTTGATTAAGTGTTAAACAATGATTATTTTGGATAATAAAAACATTTTTTAAAAAGCACTTTAATCCATAGAGATTGAACAAAAGGACCACAATAAATGAGCTACACTAAATAGAAAATACCCAGAAAGAGCAGGTACATCAATGACACTTTTAACATTTCTGCATAAACGGCTTATATATTTTATAGTCATATATTTTTATATTTATTAAAATATTTTTTACTTAATTTAAGAAATCTTCATAGGGGTGTCATCAATGATGATAATTATTATATTATAAGTCTGTAAGACTTATTTGAGTTAATATTTGGTCATTCACTAAAATGTATAATACAGTAGTCTGTATAAAAAGGCAGAATAAAGCTAACAGGAATGACTCTCTAAATGAATCAAGCTAAATTAAAAAACTCCATGCGTTATTAGTGCACTGTAAAATCTAACAGTGAAAATCACTAAATGAAATAAGTTAGTTTAACTCAATGTTAACTCAGTTAATAGTTTAACTTTGACTTAATGAAAAAAGAGTTATGGTAACTCATAAACTGATTAAATTAAGAAGAACTCAAACCGAATGAGTTATGAATGAATTAATTATATTTTTGTGTTAACTTGACTCTAATGCTTTACAGTTTTTACAATCAGTATGACAGTTTTTCAATACATTTTTTGCTAAAACAAGTTTGCTAAACTCTTAACGCAGCAACACACAACTGGCAAAACGGTTGCTCAAAATCATACATTGTAAACAAAAACCCAAAACTAATGTTCAGAATACAATAATAAACTAACACAATACACCATGTCTAACAAAACTCTGCAAACATGTTTCAAAATCAAATCATTATTCAAAACACTAACACATGTTCTCTTCCTACAGGAACGTTTAGTCAATCACAGAAACTGCATTTCATATTTGAAGCCTCTCTACAGTTTTGTTTTGTTGGCTTTAGTAAATGTATGCATTTTGTTTATTTTGCTGCAGAAATTCAATACAAAACATAAATGACCATGTCAGAGCAGCTTTATGTTTTAGATGCCCTTTTAGCCGTAACCCATCCCTGGGAACCATACACACGCATTCATACACTACAGTCAATTTTAGCATACCCAATTAACCTGTACCACATGTCTTTGGACTTGTGGGGTAAACCGGAGCACCCGGAGGAAACCCACGCGAACACGGGGAGAACATGCAAACTCCACACAGAAATGGCAACTGACCCAGCCGAGGCTCGAACCAGCAACCTTCTTGCTGTGAGGTGAACGTGCTACCCATTGCGCCACTGCGTCGTTCATATATATATATATATATATATATATATATATATATATATATATATATATATATATATATATATATATATATATATATATATATATATATATATATATATATATATATATATATATATATATATATATAATTTTTTTTTCATGCTAATAATGTTATCTTCCAGACATTCTCTCATTCTCCTGCTTTTTTCATCCGAACACTTATATTGTCAGTCATGCTGTTTCTCGATTGTAATGTTCAGAGGCAAATTTTAAACCCTGCTCAAGTTAAAAATGCATTTTAAAGACCACAAGTTAGTTGGAACATTGAGCTGCAAGGTGATAAATAGTCCTAGATTCACAATTATGAGATATGAGAAAAAGGTATCATCATTATATGCATAGTTCACTCAAAGATTAGCAGTTTTCTATATTTTGTGATTCATGATTTTTACTTTCCCCATTTATTTATGTTTTTGAATCACAGTATGAGACCTTGATCTTTCTTCTGACAAATTTTAACCTTAAAAATCTGAAAAAAGTTGGACTTTTATTAACATTTTTAATAGTTTCAAGGCAAAATTCTCTGCGTTAGGGTTTGTATATTATGCTACAAACATCTTTTAATAAACTATCTATTTTAGTGAACTATCCCTTTAAGCTATAGCATTTAGTTTGATTTGCATTTAGTAATAATAATGCAATACAAAATGCTATTACAGTTGTAACAATTGAAATTATAGGCTTTAACAACCGATAACTGGTCTGAACTAACATCAACAATTAAAATTAACACCTGCTTTATTGAATTTTATATTTTAACTGCAAATTCTTAAGAACAATGATTATCATGAATTTTGCATATAGTAGGCGACAAGGTTGTTATTATATTTTGTTTCATCAATAGCTTGATAAATAG